>CAUYQV010156649.1:0-35581 GCA_963574575.1 Galagoides demidoff | reverse complement strand
ATAAGCAGTTCTCAATAGTCAGTTCTCAATAATTATTTGTTATTATTAAAGTTTAACATTATAAAATTAACAAAAATAATATAAAACTCATATCCTGGTGAAATAGCCACATGGCAGCAGAAAACCATATATTCCCTTCCCATTCTCCCACTGTTCCCTAGCTTGTCATGCATTCTTTCCAAAAATGGGGACTTTTTAAAATGCCATGGGACACAAGACAGATTGTTAAAAATTGAGACTGTCCCACCAAAAGTGGGACGTCTGGTCACCTTAAACTAGTACCTATATTATACAACCTTTTCCAAAGCATAGAAAAAGAAGGAAGAATTCCCAACACATTCTATAAATGAAATATTACCCTGATCCCCAAACCAGGAAAGGATCCAACAAAGAAAGAAAATTATAGACCAATATCATTAATGAATATTGATGCAAAAATATTCAATAATATCTTAGCAAACAGAATTCAACAATATATCAAAAAATTATACATCATGATCAAGTTGGTTTTATTTCAGGGTTACAGGGTTGGTTCAACATAAGCAAATCTATAATACATCACATCAATAAAATAAAAAAACAAAGACCATATGATTCTCTTCATTGATGCAGAAAAAGCCTTTGATAATATCCAGCATCCTTTTATGATCAGAACACTTAAGAAAATAGGCAGAGAAGGGACATTTCTTAAACTGATAGAGGCCATCTACTGCAAACCCACAACCAATATTATATTGAATGTTGTAAAATTGAAAACATTTCCACTCAGATCAGGAAAGAAGCAAGGATGCACACCGTCTCCACTACTATTCAACATAGTAATGGATGTCTTAGCCATCACAATCAGGCAAGAGAGGGCAATCAAGGGTATATACATAGGGTCAGAGGAGATCAAACTCTTACTCTTCACTGATAATATGATCCTATAACTGAAAATCCCAGGGACTCAACTTCAAAACTATTAGAAGTAATCAAGGAATACAGCAGTGTCTCAAAATACAAAATCAATACTTACAAGTCAATAGCTTTTATATGTGCCAACAATAGTCAAGCTGAATAAACAGTCAAAGACTCTATTCCTTTTACAATAGTGCCAAAGAAGATTAAATATCTTGGAATTTACCTAACAAAGGACATGAAAGAACTCTATAAAGAGAACTATGAAACTCTGAGAAAAGAAATAGCTGAAGATGTTAACAAATGGAAAAACATACCATGCTCATGGTTGGGAAGAATCAGCATTGTTAAAATGTCCAAACTACCTAAAGCAATCTATAGATTTAATGTAATCCCTATTAAAGCATCATCATCATACTTTAAAGAACTTGAAAATATAGTACTTCATTTTATATGGAATCAGAAAAAACATCAAATAGTGAATACATTACTCAGACATAACAAATCAGGAAGTATCACATTACCAGACTTCAGGCTATACTATAAATCTATGGTGATCAAAACAACATGGTACTGGCATAAAAACAGAGCAGTAGATCTATGGAACAGAATAGAGAACCAAGAGATGAACCCAGCTACTTATCATCATTTGATCTTTGACAAGGCTATCAAAAATATTCTTTGGGGGAAAGAATCCCTATTTGAAAAATGGTGCTGGGTCAATTGGCTGGCAACCCATAGAAGATTGAAACTGGACTCTCACCTTTCACCATTAAAAAAAATTGATTCTCACTGGACAAAAGATTTAAACTTAAGACATGAAAATATAAAAATACTAGAAGAGAGTACAGGGAAAACACTTGAAGAAATCAGCCTAGGAGAATATTTTATGAGGAGGACCCCCCCTGGGTAATTGAAGCAACACCAAAAATACATTACTAGGATCTGATCAAACTAAAAAGCTTTTGCACAGCCAAGAGCACAGTAAATAAAGCAAACAGACAACCTTCAGAATGGGAGAAGATTTTTGCAGGTTATACTTCTGGCAAAGGTCTGATAACTAGAATCTATAGACAACTCAAACTAAACAATAAACAAAGAACAAATAACCCCATTTCTATGTGGGCAAGAGACTTAAACAAAAACTTCTCTGATGAAGACAGGCTCATGGCCTACAAACACATGAAAAAATGCTCATCATCCTTAATCATCAGAGAAATGCAAATCAAAACCACTTTGAGATATCATCTAACTCTGGTAAGATTAGTCCACATTACAAAATCCCAAAATTACAGATGTTAGCGTGGATGCAGAGAGAAGGGAACGCTTCTACACTGTTGGTGGGAATGCATACAAATACAGCCTTTTTGGAAAGAAGTTTGGAAAACACTCAAGGAACTAAAAGTAGACCTATTGTTTGATCCTGCAATTCCTCTACTAGGTATACACCCAGATGGTCAAAAATTATTTTACAACAAAGTCATTTGCACCAGAATGTTTATTGCAGCCCAATTCATAATAGCCAGGACATGGAAACAGCCCAAGTGCCCACTAACCCATGAATAGATTAACAAATTGTGGTATATGTACACTATGGAATACTATGCAGCCATAAAAAGGATGGAGACTTCATATCTTTTATGTTTACTTGGATGGAGCTGGAACATATTCTTCTTAGTAAAGTATATCAAAAATGGAAAAAAAGTATCCAATGTACTCAATACTACTATGAAATCAATATATAATCATTTATACACTCATATGAATGGCCAAATATAACTACAGTCCAGAAAGTAGAAGGGAAGAGGAAAGAGAGGGGAGGGGAGGAGGGATATGAGAAGAGGGAGGGTATTTGAAGGGACCTCACCTAATGTGCATGATGCCATGGCACATTTCAAAACTGTTAAGAAATGAGTATAATTGTGATGGATGTGTTAGTAAGCATTTCACATTGTATATGGAAGCAGTACCCTCAACTCCATAAATGCATCAATGTACAAAGTTATGATTTAATAAAAAAAAAAAGACCTCTTTTATCTTCACATGGATGGAGTCTGATCATATTCTTCTTAGTAAAGTATCTCAAGAATGGGAAAAAAATACCCAATGAAGAGAATTGCCTAAACTCAGGAGTTGGAAGTTGCTGTGACCTGTGACCCTACAGCACTCTACCGAGGGTGACAAAGTGAAACTCTGTCTCAAAGAAAATACCCAATGTACTCAATACTATTATGAAATCAATATATAACCACCCACCCTTTCATACGAAAGATGAAACACAATTATAGCCCAGAAAGAAGGAGAGAGGAGGAGGCAAGGGGAGGGCAGAGGGGAGATAGATGGAGGGAGGGTAATTGGTGGGACCTCACCTACTATGTATATTGCCAGCGAGTATGTCAAATATATTAACAATAGAGTATAAATGTCTAAACACAACAATTGAATAAGCGAGGTGAATGATATGTTGACCAGTTTGGTGTGAACATTCTAGATTGTATATAGAGTCAGCACATTGTACCCCAAAGTTGCAGTAATGTACACAGTGATGATCTAATTTAAAAAAGAGAGAGACTTCATTCTGATGACACAAATGGAAGACTTTTCCAGACCTCACCTGAGCCTAGTGCTGATCCTCAACTTTTCCTTTTTAGGAATTAAGGCCAGTTGGGATTGAGCTGGGTTTTCCATCACCTGAAACAAACGAGGGAGGAGTTCTCCACTTAGATATTCATTCCCAAATGTGCCACAAACTAATAGCGTAAACTTGGGCAAGGCTTTTTATCCCTCTTAATCTAGGTTTCTTCATCTATGAAGTCATTAGATGAAGCAGATATTCGAACTTTGACATTCTAGAGCAGTGGTTCTCAACCTTCCTAATGCTGCAAACCTTTAATACAGTTAAAAGGGGTTGCAACCCACAGGTTGAGAACCCTGTTCTAGAGTATTTTGCTAAATATTGCTTCAAACATGGGAGGAGGCGGGCAAAACAGCTTGAATTCAGGCCTTCAGGAAAAGTAGATGGATTAAAGCAGATGTATCATGAAGTCTTTCCAGAAAGGGAAATGGATATCTAAAGTTTTCAGTAGAACCAGCTGGTTCACCCCACCATTTCTGTATTTGAAGAGTCAATTGGTAGCCATTTGCTTATGTGTATATGTTAGGAAGTTATGTTTTTATATAACTTCCAATCATTTGAGTTTCTTCCAATTACCTACTTTGACTTTTGTAATACAAAAATATATATAATAACATGAAAACTTGGGCTAAATGTAATTACAGTCCTGGAACACAATTTGGACCTAGTAGGTTTTATTATTTTTCATATTCCTGACATGAGCTTGATGTCTTATCATTCTAACCCATATGTCCCTGAGGCTAGGCTTCAAGAATTTTTTACAAGAGTGAAATTTCCAAAACAATTTAGCAACTGACCTAAGGTTAACATTTCATAAAACAAGAGTATTTTAATAGAGAAAGAATAAAAATAGTGGGACATTATATCTTGAAGTGAAGAAAATCCTTCCTTAGTAAAGATAGTTGCCAGCATAATTCAACATTTATATCTTTCTCTCAACTTTTATTTCTGACCTTTATAGAGCTTTATGTAAGCTCTCCTAAGAAAGATATACTTAAATTTCCCCTTTCTTTAAAAATAATCCTAATAATTTTTGTCTTTTAACAGTATAAATTGGGTTATTTATATTTACTGTAATCATTGTATGTTATTTTTATTTCTGTAATCTTAATTCATGTTATCCAGTCTTGGATGTTCCCCTTTATGGATTTTAGCTAATTGATAAGCTGTTCTTTCTTTCTTCTAACTCTCTAGTGAAAGAGAAATCTGGGCTTCTCTTTTGTGTTTGCATTTTAATTAATTTATTTTTACAAACACAAATATGTTTCAAATCCTATTTTCTTAGCAGTGTCCATATTTTATAGTCTTCTCTATCAAAAGGAAATCCTTCTAACATAACTTCATTTCTTCCACCCTCTACTTCCCAGGCCTTAATATACAGAATTTTCGTTTAAGAATAATATTTTGTGGTAGGTATGCATGTAGGTTAATATATTTACTTTTATGCCATCTCCTTTCTATTTTATCGACTCCTTTTTAACAGCTGCATTGAAATTTTACACCTGTGTTGTGAACAATTATTTGAATGTCTCCCCCATTATTTCTTTGCCTCTTCCTTAGTTCTGTGATGTCTGTCCTCCCTAGAATCACCCTTTATGAATATTGGGTTGCTTGGATCTGTCCTTCACAAGTCAAGTCTTCTGTTGTCATTTTTATGTTATTGCTCTGTGCATAGGGAGACTATTTGGCTAGATACCCCAGATCACTAAGTCAATTCTTTTATCTAATTTTTAATCCTGCCATTCAGTTTTTAATGTTATCAATCATATTTCAATTGCCAAGGTTTCCTTCTCATTATTAAAGTATTCTTACTCACTCCACCAGGTTTTTCACTCCAATGTGGTAGCTATTGAATTAGTAACATGTGGTAGCCACCAGTAGGTGATGCAAATTTTAATATAAATTAAAGTTAAATAAAATTGAAATTCAGTTCCTCCATGGCAACAGCCACATTTCCAGTGCTCAGTAGCCAGCACAGAGTTAGAGAATTTCCATCACCAGACTGGCTGCTTTGATAGGGAAGAGGTACAGCTGTGTGGGCTCCCCTCCACAATGGGGGAAGCTTCCAGTTGTGGGTGCTCCATCTCAGTTGTGTTCAGCACAAGTTCCTTGGGGGCAAGGACCCATTCCTCTCTCCAGTCAAAACTTCAGTCCTGACTTTCTGTATTGAGCTGACCTTACAGAAAACCTAAGAGTCCATGCTGCCGCCAGCCTCTCCTTGGAGCAGAGAATTTGTGAAACTATTCTGTTGTTCTCTAATTTATGACCCATAGACCATCCCACAGACCATTGCTTCTTCCAGCCTGCTATCTCTGATCTTGATTTTTCTCCAGAATTCTATTGGAAAAACTCAGTTTTACAACTGTCTCCTCTTTAATCTACTTGAGGTTGTGATCTCCTGAGGCTCTTAAGGAATCACTGTTCATCTAATGCCATATATTCTCTCTCTTGCACATGTTTCTCAAAATTCCTATTTTGCTGATGGCAACAGTCTCTGTTTCCCAGCAATACCATTGATTTATTCTTGCCCTTGTATTTCTTCTGTCAAGATGTGCTCAGTCAGCCATCTTGAACAGAAAAGAGTAGCCCTATTTCTTAAGTCTACAGAATTCTTTTTATAAATAATTATAGACTGTCAGGGCTGGAGAGGAAATCTGAGCTCCAATCCAATCCATTCCCTTTATAGATAGATGACCAGAGAGAGACTCACATAGGAAGATTGACCACCCCAAACCGCCAGAGGCCGGTGAAAGCAAAGCTGCTCCAAAGAGGGAAGTCACTCTCTTTTTCTAGGCTCACCTCTCACCATTGTCCTTTGCTCCAAGAACCCTGAGAAACAATAAAAAAGGATCAATGTCTCAGGCTCACATACTCCGGACTCAGCACAGAATTTTCCTTTTCATGCAGATCTTCTCTAAGCTCTTCCAGATACAAAAGAATGGAGGGCCCATACTTCTAGAAAAAATTTTCAACTGAACTAAATGAAATTAAGAGATTTTTCCTCTTAACTGATAAATTCATTTACCCCAGACTGTCCTTTCCTCAAGAACAGTGGGAAAAAATCAAGGTTATACTTCAGAGTATAAGAAGACAGGGGGCTTGGAAAATGCAAACAGTTCTTGCTTAGAAACAACCATGAAGGCGCAGGGGTTGGCAGTAGATAGGAGAAATATGATTCCCCCTTCCTCAGAAAGTTCTAGGGTGGGAGTTTATTGTCCAGCTTGGTGGAATTTTTCACCTCGAGCATCTGCCTAATTGCACTGATCTACAATCTGCTTCCAGTGAAGCAAAGTAATTAATTGTTTTAAAATGCTTTTTGAGACTTTGGAAAACTGACCTAAGGTTAATGGTTCATAAACCTCATTTGTGCTTCTATTAGAGATTTTAAAATGTGAGCTGATGATGTGCTTCTGGACAGGAATGGAGGAGAAGCCCTCACAGACGTGCCCTGGGGCCTGTGGCAATGGCTGCAGCTGGAGACTTACTCATTTTTTTCTTTTTTTTTTTTTTTTTTTGACGTCTTCAAGGAAGAGAGAGAGAGTGAGCTCCTGAGAGAGCCCCCTGCAGGTTCTCTGCTATTGTTCTTCAAAGCGTTTGACTTAATGTGTTATGCCAAGTTTAGAAAGAAGTCTTATGCTCAGTATACTTTCCCTCTCCCAGAAGCTTCATCTTCTACCCTCATCTTCACTAGAAGGAGGTTTGGAGCCCCAAGTTTTTAATCATCTCTGGGCTCCTGTTCCTATCTATTTCTGGATAAAATACCTTAATCCCTGTTCTTGGCCTCATAGATGGTGATTTTTTTTTTTTTTTTTTAGAGATACCAATGAGGCTTATCAATACCTCTTCTAATGTGAGCAGTTCATTCCTGTGGATCACAAGGGCTTAGCTCAGGGATCATAAACTCAAATGCAACCAGACACCAGACAGGCAGCATCAATAAGCCAGGAAGAAAGATGGAGGCTGGGAACTGGAGCAGGAGCATCCCTTTTAACGGGGACAGCTATTTTTCAGGTCCAGCTGGTTGTTGCCATGTGGAAATGTGTGTTCATTCTTGCCAGAGGAGTCAGAAATCCAGACAAGTCCTATGTTACTTGGTGTTGGTGACTAATTAAAAAATAGGGACTTTTCCAGGTATAAACCACATACACCTGTTAGTGATTTGCTCCCACCCCTCACCCCCCAAGCTTCTGGTTTGAGATCTCTTGGTATAGCTCTCCCCAAATCACTAGAAAAATGCAAAGATAGAAGGGTTACTGAAGCTATAGCTTCTGGACACCAAATGGTCAGTGGGTGTACAAAAATCTAAACAGATGTGGCTAGTCTGATGAGGTTCCACCCTCCAGAGCACCCCCACCCCCAGCCACCAGAGTGATCTTTGTAACGTGCAAACTCCTTCTTAACTGACTTCTGGGTCAAACTACAATGGTAGTAACTTCAATAAAGGGAAAATCAGTCTGCAGGAAGGTGGGTATTCCTGAAGACAGAGGTCCTAAGAGAATCAAAAAGATTGAATTCCAAGGTATATTCATACTGATCAATTGAAACGTAACCACAGCAATTGTAATAAATTGCTTTGAATCACTGAATGCCCACGTGCTACATGTCATGATAAGTAATTTATAGACATCATCTTATTTTATTTATACAACAAAACCAATAGGTACTATAATTATAACCTTTTTGTTGATGGGAAAATAGACTCAAAGGAGTTAAGGGCTTTCTATGGATTCCACAGTGGTAACACTTGAATTTCTTTAGACAATGAGCTCCCAAGGTCTATGTATTGTTTTTTCCCTGTTTTGAGGACACTGAGTGGGAAGTTCAACATAATGTTGAAATGATTTCCTCTCCTGATTTCCAACTCTTCCCAGAGTGGGCTTAAAAGTATGAGAACAGATGGCTGTTGGGTGGTGGTGGTAGCATATCAACTTCCTTCAAATGTATATCTGGAATATACAAAAACAAATTTGGGTGAGCAGAAAATCAAGATGCACTAAAAAAGAAAAGGAAAGACTCCCTAGACTTCAAGATACTTATCATTATGGATACTCCAGGACCAAGCAGATAAAGTCAGTTTGCCTAAGATTGGCAGAATAAGGAAGGCAAAACAACAAAGGCATTCAAACAGTCAGGGATTGAGGCATTGAGCACCAAGGCACGGCCTGGGAAGTTGATTGCTTATATAGTTTGCTGAGATTCTTTTTTTAAAACAGCTTTATTGAGCTATACTTCATGTACCATACAATTTTCACATTTAAAGTGTACAAGTCAATGCATCTTACTATTTTTGTACACGTGAGCAACCATCATCACAGTCAATTTTAGAACATTCTCATCATCTCAGAAAGAAGCCCCTGTAGCTATGGTATTTCTATCCAACCCCCTCATCCCTTCCCTGGAATCTTCAGGAAATGGTCTAGACTGGGCTGCACCTGGGATTTTTAGGAGTATAAGACAGAATTCCCCTTGTTGGTTCATTTTATAGAATCAATGTCACCTAATACTCAAGGTTTGCCCTTTAATTCTTACTTCTACCTTTTTTAAAAAACTTAGAATTTCCAGCACTGACCAGCCGTGGGAGAAGACTTAGATTTGCAAACAGTCACTTCAGATATTACCCAAGAAGTCTTTATGGTTACGGTGGGTCCACATGCAGAAACTAGTGCCCTGATCTGTCTCCAAACATCATCAAAGGCCCTACTTTTGGAAGCATCATCCCAAACTTTTTGTCCTGTTTTCTGCATTATCTTGAAAATACTAAATTATTGTGAAAATATAGGGAATTAAGTAATTTTTGTTCAGGGCAATAGTGAGAAGTTGACATTTTCAAATGCTATTTTAAGGACCCACAAGAGACTTGGGAGTACTATGCATTATGAGTTGGGCAAAGAGGTTTCTGGCTAGTTTCAGGGAGAGAGAATATGAATTGTAAGTGGGAGTAACTTAAAATGTGGACAGGGCATGTTCTTTAGAGTCAAACCTATCTGGTTCAAGTCCTAATCCCACCACTTACTAGCGCATGACATTGAACAAGTAACTAAGCTTCTCGTAGTGCCATCCTCCTTATCAACAAAATAAAGTTACCTATTCCCTAGGACAGTTTTACATTAAAGTGTGTTGGGATTAGCAACCATCACAACAACTATTGCCACTAGTACTAGTACCACCACTATATATATATATTATATATTTAATATATAAGTGTGTGTATGTGTGTGCATATATATATAATTACCTCACTAACCCATCCAATTGCTAGGCAAGCTGTGTAAGATATAACCCTCACTTTATAGATTAAAAAAAACAAAAAACAAAAAACAAACTGGTATAGACTGCCCAAACTACCAACTTGGTAAGCAGTGGAATGGAATATTAAAACCAGATGTGCTGGTCATGAGGATGACATCATACCCATTATTGTAGCTATTAATTGCAAACAGAACAGTAAAAGGAGGAATGGAGAACAGAAAAAGAGACGTTTTTCCATCCAAAAGCTAGAAATCCATCTTTTAAAAGTCATGCAAACACAGTAAAATTTAAAATAGGCAATTTTACATTTTGATGGCTGTGCTTAAAACTAGGCAATATCAAATACATGATTTAAATACCAGAGTAAGGGCGAGACTACATCTAGACATCTGGTATACCAGCTCCAACACACTGCCTATGTTCACCCATCCAGTTCATGGGACAAGATGATTTTATAGGAAGGGATGCTGTTCATTTCTTCTTTAAAAAGAGCATCTGGAACATAATCTCCCATTTCTGGAGCAACCTTGTGACATCCCAACCAGAGGAACTCTGTCCTCTGTTTAGCAACAAACCCTGGGATTTGCTCAGTTTCTTGTCCTTGGGTTCTTGCAAAGTCACTATAATTTGAATTTTTATAAATCAAATCCTATTTCAAATGCAACTGAAGAACTTGCACTTTAAAAGAATCCTGTCTTGAATCCTCAAGAAAATGGAAGACTGCCGTTGGAAATGAATAGCTAATCCTAAAATTACCCATTTTGTAAATTCGGAATTTAGTTCACAGCTTTGTGAAAACAACCTTTAAACTTCGAAACCAATTTGAAATTCAAGTTTGTGACTCGGTCTTGTGGGCACTCCTTATCACCTTTGCTGATAAGCATTTAAATATATTCATTAACAAAAATAATTATTGTCACAGTTAACTACATTAGCACCTTTTAATTGAATTAGAAATTAGATGGGGTCATGAATATTTCACTAGGGCTCACTGTTAGCCTTCCCAATTTCCATCTTTAAAAAAAAAATATGTTTGCATTGCATAAACAGGTTGGTTTGCAATGTACATGTTCCTGGTTTTTCTCGTAGTTTTGCCACAAAAGTCATCCTATTGTCAAAAATAAATCAAAAAGTTTTAACTCTCATGCTGCTCTTCTATGCTTCCAGGCACGATGCAAGGAGTTTTCTGTCCCTAGGAAATTTTAAATAAACATTTAGTCAATGCAATCCAGAAATTGTCAATCCCGTTGCATGCTGAGGTCAGTCCGGGGCTCTCAATCTCAGCATTATTAACATTTGGGGCCAGGAAACTCAGGGGGACTGAGGATGTGCACTGAGGATGCTTAGCAGTATCCCTGGCCCTACCCACTAGACGCCGGCAGCACACCCTCCTCCTTGCCCCTAGTCATGACAATTTCGACTGTCTCCAGATAACAATATCTGGGTATCCCAATCACATCTCACCCTGCGGAGGGAAATTTGTTCCAGTTGGGAACCACTACTAGAATATTAGTAATACGTATTCAATTGCTAGACTTGCCTCTTGTGTGTTATCCTTCTTTGGGCCTCAGTTTTGTTTTGTGCATGTGAAATAGAAGCGATCATCTCTATTTCTCTGGATTGCTGGGAGACTTGCGCAAGATGAAGTGGATAAAAGGCATAGCTGAGTGAGTGTCCACTATTTATTTGCTAAAGCAGGAGTATGTAAAGTAGTTGTAACAGTAGCAGAACTTGCATCCTAACATGTGGGAGGAGGAACAAAGGCCCAGTCCTTTCTATTTCCTCTCCACTCATGGAAGTGCCCTAGTTATTGGGCTGAAACATATTAACTCTCCTTGTTTGAAGAAAGATCCCGAGTGGCACCTTCAAAGGCAGCAGTAGTGCCTTTCCCCAAATTGTTAAGCAAGTATGACCTGCTGTATGTATCACAGGTCCAGTGAATGGTCAAGGCAAGCCCATGATATTTCCCAAATAGAGACATTTGAGACAATGTGGTGAGGGTTTAAAGAGTATGGGATTTGGGCTGGATGCCTGTAATCCTAGCACTCTGGGAGGCTGAGGCGGGTAGATTGCTTGAGCTCAGGAGTTTGAGAATAGCCTGAGAAAGAGTGAGACACTGTCTTTACTAAAAATATAAAAATTAGCCAGGCATCATGGTGGGTAGCTGTAGTCCCAGCTACTCAGGAGGCTGAGGCAGGAGGATCACTTGAGCCCAAGAGTTCGAGGTTGCTATGAGCTATGACAACTCCATGGTACATGGGATTTGGAGTCTATGGGGGCGGCACCTGTGGCTCAAGGGTAGCCCCCATATACCGGAGGTGGTAGCCTAGCCCTGGCCAAAAAAAAAAAAAAAAAACTGCAACAACAACAAAACAAAACAAACAAAAAACAACTAGATTCTAAGGGATGTGAATTCCAAATGTGACTTCCGAGTCTTGGAGGTTCTTGGCCAAGTTTCTTAATTTCTCTGAGCCTCAGATTCTTTAGCTTTAAAATAAAATTATCCCACAGATCGGTTCTGAGAATTAAATGCAGTAATACACACAGATGGCCATAGTGCAGTGCCTGACACACAGCAGGTGCTCAACTACCAGTCAAGATTATAATATTTATGGTGAGGAGTATCATGATGTGCTATATGGAGGTTTCTTACTCTTGGAGCTATTGACGGTTTGGACTAAAAAATTCTTTGTTACAGGGGCCTGCCCTATGTATTATAGAGTGTCAGCAGCATCCCTGGCTAATTAGTTGCCAGACACACCATCTCTAATTGTGACAACGAAAAATGTCTCCAGACTTTTCCAAATGTCCCCTGTAGACAAAACTATCCCACTTGAGAACTACTGCTCTAAAGGAGATAGATTTCCTCCTGCGTCTCATTGGTCATGGATCCTTGGTTGATGTCACCTCTTCTGGGAAGGTTCCTTGCCTTCCTTATGCACAATCCTTGGGTCCCTTCATGGCTCATGACTGTTTTGGGGCTCATCTGTCTGGTCTGCTAGACTGGGAGCCTCTTAAGGGCCACTTCATTATCTGTAGTTGGTACAGAGCAGACGATAGTAAAGATAGCAGCAAAGATTGTTTTAAAAAGAGGAAACTGCTATTTACTGAGCAACGACTATATGCCAAGCACAAAGCCTAAACTTCCTTTTTCTTTTTTGCAGTTTTTGGCCTGGGCCGGGTTTGAACCCACCACCTCCGATATATAGGGTCGGCTCCCTACTTCTTCAGCCACAGGTGTTGCCCCAAAGCCTAAATTTCTTACAGGCATGATTTCCTTCCATCTTTTCAGTGGGTCTTAAAATATTTATCATTATGTCCATTTGGCTGATGAAGACTGAGAAGGAACTTGATTTGAGATGTATACCAAGTATTTGAATGGACTAAGGGTTTGAACTAGGTCTGAGTAGCCCCAAACTTCTCCACCAAATTTCTCCCAATGGCAGAGAATGGGGCACATTCTCCCCAACCTATGAACTCTAGAGACCTCCTGTCACCGCTGCCACAACAGCTGACATGAAGGGCTTTCCCGAACAAATTCTTCCTCCCACAGATGAGATCAGAAAGTTGAGGTGGTTTGCCCAAGGGCAGGAACTGAGTAGAGATAACTGACCTGCTTGAGTAGAGATAACTGACCTGCTTGAAGAAACAATCTATTCTGGATCCTAAAAGGAGGCACTGAACATTTTTCACTCTTACTTTGAAAAGGTCGAATTGGAGGCAGCAAGACCTACAGTAAGAACTTCTGACAATTTTAGAAAGTTCAGACTGCAGCTTGGGGGCGAAGTGGAAGCCAATGGCAACATCTTCCCTGCCCCTCTTTCTCCCTCTGGCTCACAAACCAGCTGGCACCGGCTTACCTCTTGAAGCATCAGCTGCAAGGGCTCAGGTTTAGGGCACATGAAGGACTCATACCCTACCCTAATGATTAACAACTCCTTGGTGCAATTACTTCTGCCGACTTCAGAGATTCTTAGACACATTGTAAATATGCTAAGGGGAACTCACAAAGTGGGCAGCAGACTTCAAAAGGTTAATATCTCCCTTCTCAGATGGTTACCACAGTTGCTATGGATATCTCCTACAGGAGGCTTTGCAAGTTCCACATGAAGGGGTCGAAATTAATAAACTCCTTTGAACTTGGAGGAAACAAACCAGGTTGGGTTGCAAATGTAGCAACCTGTTTATTTCTAGCTGGGATGGGTGCCCTAGATGTGCAGGCGGGGGCATGTGTGTAGGGCGTCTGGCTGTCTGCCTGTGGTACCTGCAAGTTTCCATCTCACACACACTACTGCGTATATGTGTATGTGCCTTTTTCTGTCACGGGCCAGGAAAGGACTAGACCATCTGTATATCCCAAAGGGAAAAGATTTATCTGATAGTTTCCCTAACAAGACAGCAAGATATTCAAGGTGAAGGGCTGTTTTCATCTCTGTAATCCCATTAGCACCTAGCCCAGTCTTGCGGGCAGTTCGGCAACTGTTTATGGAACAGTTTCATCTGTTCATTTGACAAATGACTTTGCGTACCTGCTACGGGCCTGGCACCGTGTTATGCATAGAGGTAATTATCACACTAAATAAGATGGAGAGTCCTTCTTCATGGAGCTTAGGGTCATGAGGATGCATGGATGGGTGGGTGGATGAAGAAATTCCCAATTAGAAGGCCATACCAGTACCTTTGCCATGGTTGCAGTGAGTGCATGTGCACATAGGTATTTATAAGTAGGCAAAAGAATAATTTGAAAAATCACATGTCGGTGAGGGAAAGGGTCCATGGATAAAAGATAAAGAATGTGGAGTCCGGAGGCAGAGCCTGGGGAAGCAACTCCCACCTCTCTTGTTAATTAGCTATATAGGTGTCAATCAGAGCACAGTTTACACAGTCATTAAATTTTTTTTGCACACCCCTTGTGCTGCTCCAGGTACTTCCTGGGCCCTGGAGACAGAGAAGACATCAGTCCCCACCCTCACTGTAAAGCACAGGGAGTGCCACAAAGGAGAGGATCAGGGGATAAAAGGAGCAGTGGAGCACGTCTCCAGGGTGGCCTGGGGAATCAGGGAAGGTGTCTGAAGGAAGTCACTCTTGACCCAAGACATGGAGAATGTGGGAGGGTCAGCCAGGTGACACCCACAAGGAAAAGGTTCCCAGACAGAAGAAGGGGTGTGCAGAGAGTTCTTAGGGCAAGAGTGGGACATGCTTGAAGGACCGTAAGAAGTGAACTGTGGCAGCAGCTCTGGACGTAAAGGGGAGAAAGGCCGGTTTGTATGAGTGTGCGTGTGCCTTTGTGTGGGTCTGTAAAGCACAGTGAGTGCCACAAAGGAGAGGATCAGGGGACAAAAGGAGCAGTGGAGGGAGGGGTGTGTTTCCTGGCATTATGTATGAGTGTGTCTACATGAGTATGAGTGTGCATGTGTTTCCACGTATGTATCACATGTATGGTGTGTCTGTACAAGTGTGCCTGTGTGTGTGTGCTTTCAGGGATGAGTGTGAGTGCATGTGCCTTGATGAATGTGAATCTGTGTGGGCATGTGTGTCCATGTATGTGCATAGGAATGGGCATGTGTGTGCACATGTCCAGGCAGATGAGTGTATACATGTTTATGAGTGTGAGCCAGTGTGTGCTTGTGTGTCCATGCATCTGAGTGTGTGTGAAGTGAATCTGTGTGTGCTTATGTGTCCAGGCATGTATGTGTGAGTATCTATCTGTGTATGTGTGTCCAGCCATATGTGTGTGGTGGGGCATGTTTGAGTATGAGTCTGCATGTCCTGGTGTGGCCAAGTTTGTGTGTATCTGTGCATGAGTCTGTATGTGTGTCTCTGTGTGTTTGTGCATCCAGGCTCATGTGTGTTTACGTGTGTGCCTGAATGGATGTGTGTGTGCATCCGTCTATATGCCTGTTTATGTACTCACGTGTCCAGGCACATGAGTGTGTGTGAGGACACACAGGCCTCACCGAGCAGCTTGCAGATCCCATGACCAGGAAGCCACAGATGGAAGAAGACTTCCTTTGGGAGCTCTGTAACCACACAGCAAAATCAATATTCTAACCAAATTGCTTTTATAGATAATGTATCATGTAAGAAAAGTTTTAATTAAAGTGCAGCCTCAAAGAAGGAGTCTCCAAGAATCGCAGATCTCAATGTTCTGCTCAGGCACAGCTGGGGCAGATGGGAATGCCCTGGGGCCCTGCCCTCCTCTGTCCCCTTTTGTGGCTGCCGTTCTCACCCTCCTGTTTTGAAATTCATAAAAGAAGAGTACATTTAGGAAATGCTGTTCATGAACATTCCAGAAACCTATCCAAACATAAGGTAGTCAGATAAATACAGATGAAAACAAACTACTTCTTCTCCCTGGAAGATTAAAAAATATGTTTTTAAATAATATTTAGTTGTGGCAAGGGTATAATATCCCAGACATCTTGGTGATGGGTGTGCATATTGGTACATATTTGCCAAAGGGGATTAGAACTACATGTATCTGAAACTTTAAGCTAGATATACCTCTGGATTCAGCATTTCTACTTCTAGGAATTGAGCCAAAGAAAATAATCACTCAAATGGGCAGGTTAAATGTAAAAAATTGCTCAAAGCATTACTTATAAAATGAAGTCCTTGCTATGATGCTGTGATCTTTCCTATAATTGGCCTCTAAAGGCTGATAACAAAAAAAAAGTAGTAAGCATTCCATATTTTTAAGTGCGTCCACCACCAATATTAGGCCAGCCTCCTCCTGGAAAGGATGAGTTAGAGGCAGTGATGTGCTGGTAAATGTTTAATAATCATCCCTGTCGGGGGGTGACAGGTATGCCAGATGATGCCAATTTCCATGGTGTAAATATTCCCACCAGGCCTGATTTTGAGCCTTCAATATGCCTTCACTGAATACAGAATTTGGAAGAGATACTAACAGTTGAGTCTCACTTGCCAAAAGGAGCAGTTCTAGCGTACCATATCCTCCATGCCCCACAGAAAATACAAAAAGACAAAGAAATAGTCATGCTTTGTAGAGGTGCAGTATTGATGAAGAGAGATTCTGCCTGCATCCTTTTACTTCCCCAAGGACTTACTCAGGGGTCCTCAAACTTTTTAAACAGGGGGCCAGTTCACTGTCCCTCAGACCATTGGAGGGCTGGACTGCGGGCCCCGGGATGAGTCGGCTGCTAAGCAGGACAGGCAGTGGCAGCAAAAACACCTGGTGGGCTAGATAAATGTCCTAGGCAGGCTGCACGTGGCCTGCGGGCTGTAGTTTGAGGACGCCTGCTATAGATGAACACTACGTATAAAATATATAATCATGTAAATTACCATATACTTATATCTATCTACAGATAGAGATTGTAATATACACACAGGAAGAATATACACCAAAATGTTAATGGTAATATGTCTGGCAAAAATATACACACACTCCTTGCAGCCAAATGAGAGAGGCACACACACAAAATTACTCTTTAAGCTTGTAGGCATTTTTAAGAAGGGGTGACCAGTTGCCCTCCCTGCTTTCTGGCCAGTCTGCTGCTTCCTGAGTTAAATGAGAAGACACCAGGATACAATAAGGGCACAGACTGACCTCAAGGTCTGAGATGAGAGACAAGGACCGCCTTGCCCTCTCAAGCTCCATCTTCCCAACTAGAATGGAAGGTGGAAGTGGGAAGGGGCATTTAAAGACTCTATGAACTTAGTCTATTGTCAAATGACTGAGATTGAGTCTTAAGAACCAAGACGAGACTTTTAATACCAGAATGTGTCTATTTTAACTAGGCCAGCAATCTCCTTGAGGAAGCCCACTAGGTAACAGGCAGAGGAGAAATTGAAGGGCAGAGCTAATAGCAGTTACTGAGAAAATATGATTTTTCATGTTTTATATCAATGACTTGAGCCTTATCAATCAAACTGGTCACACCTTTGAAATAACCTAAATATCCATCAAATGAGAATTTAACATAATATAGTGCATCCATTTAAGAGAACAGCATGCCTCTTCAAAGGTATTAATACCCATTTTGTGGGGAGGGGGATGTAGTGTGTGTGGTGTCAGTAACTTAATTCACGTGACACAACAATCACTGGTATATGCTTCCTTGGGGTTTTTAGAACTTGAATTCCATATACCCATTTTATCTAGACAGTTAACTCTGTAAATTAAAAAAAATCTCCTTTCCATTGGTCTGTTCCGATATGGCCAGCACCAGGGAATTAGAAGCACAATATATTCTTCCTACCCTAGTTACCAACATAGAAATATGACCACCATAAACAGGGAAGTGGGAATGAGAAGTGACTCACAAATAATTATGTGCAATATAATCTCATTCTTGTAAAAGAATAAAGGAAGTTTATGACCACGTATAAAGGAAAACATCTAGACGTGTGCACACTAAAATGTTAAGGGTGGTTATTCTGGGTGGGGTGGGGCATATAGACCTTAATTTAATAATTCATTCAGACTTGTCATTATTTGACTGATATTTAGTAAGCTCTTGTATCAGAGACACTCTGCAAGGCACTCTTACTTTCGTGTTTATCTAGAAGCCTACTCTGTATTTTTTATACTACAATTAACATGCCTTATTTTTTAAACCAGGGGAGTGAAATAGCTTTTGTTTTGTTTTTTAAAAAGTACTCAGCACACAGTACTTAGAATGTAGTGGGTGCTTAGTACCAGTATTTAATCATTCTGTGAATCTTGGGTCTTCATCTGCTATAGCTTCTTGAACAGTTGTTATACCAACAATAATCATAGTAAGTATTTATG
Organism: Galagoides demidoff; assembly: GCA_963574575.1. Classification (NCBI taxonomy): domain Eukaryota; kingdom Metazoa; phylum Chordata; class Mammalia; order Primates; family Galagidae; genus Galagoides; species Galagoides demidoff. Next base: position 17,042 of record CAUYQV010156649.1, on the reverse strand, counting down.
TAGCCTGCATTTATTGTATGCCAGGTGCTGTTCTGAGTACTTACTTGGTCCTCACAATAACTCTATGAGGTAACTACTATTTTCACTTTACATATCTGGAAACTCAGGCAGAAATAGAGTGCTTGCAGGGATGTCTCCTCCTCCCCGCACCCAACCTGGCCTGGGACTGGGGGCAATCTCCTTCCTCCCCTCTGTGGCAGGAATGGTTGTAATAGGAACAGTAGAGGTGTGTGTGTTCATGCACACACCCAAAATGGGCTGGGAGGGCCTGGCCTGGGTTACCGTGGCCGACACAGACGGGCAGAGGAAAAGGCAGCGTAATGCAGACAAATGTGAGATAATAAGTCTGGAGCCAGTGAAGCGAAAGAGAGGGAGAGCATACTCTAAATAAAAAGTCATGAGTCCCTCTAGCCTGGGAAAGGATTTAGAGGTTACTGTTTAAAACAAAACAAAACGAAACTCCTTGAAGTTGCCAGCACTTTGTTCTGCCAGAGTGCAGAGTGAACCTGGAGACTGGGCTGTGTCGATGCCTGCATACCCTTCCCCACAGACTGGAGTCAGGAGCGGGTGGGTCTGGTCATTGCACATTGCTGGGCTGGTCGCAGAGGGTGCTTTTTGAGCTGTGCCATGTCCACTGTGGGTAAATGCCAATACTGTGTCCAAAGAGAGGTGCTGAGCTGGAACCGTGGGAGGATGTGAGCGTGGGCAGACAAGCAAGATGTGGTGTAGCGTGGGAGAGAAGGTTAATCTGGGGATTTCAGGGTAAGGAGTCTCAGGGAGGGTGCAGACGGTCAGGGTGAACTAGGTGGATTTAAAAGGGCTAGGGTCAGAAGGCCTCAGCCAAACAGGACAGACGGTAGCCAGAGAGGAAGTCTGCTGAGGCCCCAGCATGAGCTCCTATGCTTCAGCCCCAAGGTTCATCACGCATTGAGTTGCCATGTTGAGATAACCTGTGGTCTGGGAGAAGAAGACTGATGCCAAATGGACCCAGTTTGGGTTGTGTCCTTTCCACAGAACGCCTGTGTTAGCTTGAGCCAGTGGCTTCAGGGCTCTGAGCCTCACTCTCCTAATCTCTAAAACATAGAGCTGAGAGGTGGATGAGATGAGAGGATGTCTGTGCCACAGACATGCGTGGGCATATCTGGTGAATTGGTGGAGACAGCTGGACGGAAAAACATTTTAGGCACGAATGGTCTAGAAGAGCCTCCCAGAAGACAGGGCAAAAAGAGGCAGGTGGAGTGAGTAATTTAGGGCAAGGGCCTTGGTCTTGGCAGTTCTAAGCATGGCACCATGGTTACAGCTTCTCATTTCTGAGCCCAAAGTGCATACAAGGATACCATCAACAAAAGCCGTGACAAGGACAACTGATCCAGCCTTCACACTCACGAGGTCGATATTATCAATCCCAATTTACAGATGAGGAAACTGAGGCACAGAGGGGTTAAGAAACTTACCTCAAGTCGCCCAAGCAACCAACAAGTAGCAGAGCTGGGACTCAAAACAGCGGTCACCTGGTCCACTGCACACACTCTTGACAAAGACTCATAATTTGGCCTAACTCTAGTCAGGGTCCTGTTTCTGCCCAGGCCCCAACCTTGGTCCCTTGGTCTCTGTCCTTAATCCAGGCTCCCTTTCTCCAGTTTTAGCCAGAATTGTGTTCAATCAGTTTACTGAAAATCTCCTACACTTGGTATCTTATTGCTGTGGTCTGCCTCCAGCAAAAACCCTGTTAGGCCAGGCTGGCAAAGAATTATCCTATCTCTCAACAATTTCTACCCATCAACTCCCCACCATCCTAACACTGCTCTTTGGTTATAAATCACCATGTTTCCTCCTATTATATTTGGAGTTGAACCTGATATCTCTCTCCTATTTCAAAAATCCGATTGTAGTGGCCTCCCTTGAATAAAGTCTTCCTTACATCTTTAAAAATTGTTGTTAAGGGCTGGGTGTGGTGGCTCACGCCTGTAATCCTAGTGCTGGAGGAGGCCGAGGCGGGTGAACTGGCTGAGCTCATGGGTTGGAGACCAGCCTGAGCCAGAGCAAGACCTCATCTCTAAAAATAGCTGGATATTGTGGCAGGTACCTATAGTCCCAGCAACTTGGGGGGCTGAGGCAAGAGACTCACTTGAGCCCAGGAATTTGAGGTTGCTGTGAACGGTGATTCTACCGCATTCTACCAAGGCAACAAAGTGAGACTACCTAAAAAAAAAAATTGTCATTAATAATTTTTTTCTTCAATACTCTTAAGTATACATACTGTTCCAATGTTAGACAAAAATAAAACCTATGAGGTGGTTTCCAATAAATGCTGAAAGACACTGGGGCCCAGTAGTATTGCCCTGGGTCACTTCTTATTCTCAAACTAAGGCAGGGATGGCAGAGAACAATTCTCTGTTTTGTCCTGGACCATCAGCTAACTTGGGCATCTAAGGGCTTGGAATGGCAACCATGAGAGGCAGGCAGACTCTTAGGACTCCAGGTAGAGGAGAGGCAGACCCACCAAGGGAGGAAGAGCTCCACAGCAGGAATAACTGGTGCTTAGCAGAGCAGTAGAGAGGTGAGTGAAAGCCGGAGAACGCATCCTTGAGCAATCCTGAAAGAACCACTGAGGAATCAGTTGCCTGCAGAGATATTTGCATAAGGCCAAGATTTCAATAGATGCTGGGGCATTTGGATTGCTCAGACTGGGGAGCTTGTAAGAAACTGTAATTATTTCCCTTTTCATTATTATATATATATTTGAGACTTGTTACATAGAGGCAAGATGCAATTTTCCTGGAGAGGGCCCAGGGCTGAGCGCGTCCAGTTTATTCAGAACTTAGGAATATTTCTATTAGGCTAAGAAAGACTCAGGATGTTTTGAGCAGGGAAGAGATTTCAAGGTGACCTTGCAGAAGGAGCAGCGTTATGAAATGTTTTTGATCGAGTGGAACAAGATAAGCTGTTTGTGCCGTGGAAGGGTTCAAAGCCCCGGACAACAGCTGAAATAAGAAAATTCAATTTCTGGCATAAGATTGTGTTTTTTCTGCCTTCTAGAAGAATATACGCATCCACCCCCCTTTTCTCCTAATGAAAGCTTAGTGTTCCTCGGTGGCAATCTCGACACAAACAGGGTTGTAAAGGCAGGTTTGTGTGGCACAGGTGATACCACCGGAAGGTGTTTGGAGACGGATTTGCTGTTTGAGTTCAGATCTTCCAGGCAGCTCCACACATGGCCAGGAATGGGACCAAGGAGTGACCTGGGGCTATTTCAATATCCTTCCCTTTTCTTTTGTTCTCCCACAAGTCTCCTCCTGTTTTTATCTAAAACACTGCAGTCTAATAGATCTTTCTTCATTGATGAAAATCTTCTATGTCTGTATTGCCCAGCAGGGCAGCCCTAGGCCACAGGTGACTGCTGAGTACTCGAAATGTGGCCAGTGAGAAAAGAGACTGAATTTTTAATTTCACTTATTTTAATTAATTCAAATAGCCATACGTGGTTAGTGGATACTTTGTTGGAGAGCACAGCTCTGAAAGACTCAACCCAGAATTGGCCCGAATTCTGCCTCTACCATATGCCAGCTGTGTGACTTCGGGTAGGTTTCTTAACTTCTCTGAGCCCCTCACCAATCCTCACGTGAACAAGGATGATATTTGTGTCGTAGAATCTTTGTGGAAATGAGTTGCAGTACAAACCCCTGGTCTCTAGTTATTAAGTCATAAGTACATTTGTGGATTCACGATAGGCTTGGGATCTACCTCTCAGCCTGGACACAGGCTCTTGTTAACACTGAAAGGGTGAAGCAGAGCTGAGGAATGAGGAGTTTTCCCCGTCTTTTTCTGGGAAACTAGAGTAGAATGTGAGACGTGATGGGGATTCTGCTGCAGAGCAAGCTCTGAGCCAGGGGCTTCCCCATCAGGCACAAGGTGAGCTCAGGGCACTGGCAGGCAGGTGGGACTGGGCACCTGCCCTGACTGCCACCAAGAGAAGAGGCCCCTCTCCTGGAGAGAGCCATGATGAGAAGACAGGATAGAAAGGGGCAGGCAGGACATGAGAGGGACACAACTCGGGAAAGATGCAGGGGGTACAGAAAGACAGGGAACAAGATGGAAACAGATGGAAGCAGGGACATTAAAATGGAAAGGAAAAGGGAGGAAGATGTGTAGAGAGTCAGAGAAGGGAGAGAACGTGAGGAGGAGCCAGGAAGAGGCAGAGAGAAACAGAGACACAGGAACACAGAGGCACAGGGACAGACAGGAAAGCACAGGGACAGGAGAGAGGCACAGAGCCGGGGGCCTTGGGCAGGAAAGGATTCCGGAGCCCCTCCTCTGCACTATCTCCCTCCCAGTCGTTAATCTTAGAGGACAGCTCGGTCTTTTATTAGCTATCTCCAAGGGTCAGCTTAGAAGTATCTGAGCAGATACTGGTTCAGAATGTCATTTGTCATCTGGGGGTCTGATGGGCAGCCGCATTGACTTGGCTCCCTCCTGGCCTCCCTTGAACTCAGGAGGCAGAAGCTGCTCTCAGCCTTTTCCCTAAATGGAGCTTCCATTCCTCTCCCCTTCCCTTTGTTTGTTCATCAGATCAGGGCTGTGGGGAGCGGAGGGGAGGCAAACACAGGCAGGAACGTGGTGGGGGGGTGCTCCTGCCCTCCGCAGACCAGCCATTCTCAGCCTTAGGTGCATGGGGGATTCTCCTGGGAAGTTTTTTAAAATCCGGAGTCCTTGTTTCCCCCACAGAGCTTGAGATTTAGTGACTGTGGGGTGGGGCTCAAACATTACATGTTTTTACACCTGTCCTTAGGTGGTTCTACTGAACAGCCAAGACTGACATCTCTCTGCTCAACTCCATCATCGACAGCCTGACTTTTTATGGTTGTTCAAGTCTTACACCTGTCAATGCCCCATAACCCTCCTGCCAAACAAGTCTCTGGAACAGTGCCCCATTCATTGCAACAAAGCGTCAGTAGCTCCCTAAAATTCTGGTTAAGGACTTTCAAGCCAGAGTGTGTGGGTTCTAATCCCTGAGGATCCTGCCGTAGCTAGACCTTGGGCTAGTCATTTATTCTCTGTGCCTCTGTCTCCTCTTCCGTGAAACAGGAATGGAAAACACTCCCAGGAATTCTGGTGTTGATTAAATGTACCAACAAATGCAACGTGCATAGACGAGGGCCTGGCACAAAGTGAGCTCTGTATCTGGGTTTGCCATTGTTGCTGTCTTGGGTTTTATTTATCCCCTCCTTGTGTGCAAGCTCCATCACAGACCTCGGTCATGATCATCACTGGAGAAAATTGAAGCAGACGAGAGTGAGAAACCTGCCTGCCTGTGGTCCTCCGGAGCTAGTGGGGGTATGGAGTCTGGGAAGGAACCTGATAAATGCCTGGGCATTGGGGTGTTGACTGCTGGGCTGTGGGGCTCGAGTGGGGGTCCACAACAGAGAGAGAGGTGTTCTAGGAGTGTGTGCAGCTGCAGAAGGAGCCTGGGGCTTTTAGGAAAGGTGTGAAGCTCGGAGTGGCATCAGGAGTCAGGAGAGGTAAGAAGGGAAAGGTCAGCTGGGTCAGGACCCAGGAGCTCTGGAGGGAACCTGAATGTCTGGGAGTTTTATTCAGGTTTTTATTCCTTTTCCACACAGAGGTGGAGAATGAATACAGGTGCCCTAACGTCCAGTCCCTGGGTCTTGCCCACCTACCATGTAGCTCTTTGAAATCAGAGACAGCTGTGATCTGTGTCTACCCTTGGCTGGGTAAGAGGGATCTGGGGTCAAACCCCTGTAATCCAACTCCCTCACTCTGCAGTTGCATGACCACGGTCACGTTCTGCAGCCTGTGCCTGGCGTGGCCTTCTCCTCTGTAGATGGAGATGAGGGATGCCCCCAGGGAGATGGAGGTAAGGCATGAAAGCACCAGACCCCGCCCCCCCCACACACACCTGCCTCAGCACACTCAAGACTTGCTACTGCTATGCGGTTCTCAACCTGTGGGTCGTGACCCCTTTGTAACAGTGAAAAGACATTGCGGCATTAGGAAGGTTGAGAACCACTGCTAGACCAGTGCCTCTAGGATGGGCTGCTGTGGAGAAAACTAGAACAGCTGGAGGTAGTTAGGATTGGGATGTGTAAAAGAAGAAAGAGAGGCAGGCCAACAGTCTCGTTTTCCTGGGACTAGGGGATTTCCACAGATGATTGACTTTCCAGGCACGATCGAGATACCAAGATGAGTTAGTCCCCCTGAAGGAAGATCTAAAGGAGTGCTGGTTAATTCCTCAAAAATAAATAAATAAATAAAAACTTTCAAAAAGAAAACAAGAAGTTTTCTTGTTTTGCCATTGTTTTGTTTTCCTATTTTTCTTTTTAGAGTCAGATTCTGGCTCTGTCATCCGGAGTGCGGTGGCATGATCACAGCTCACTGCAACATCAAACAAGGGAGTTCAAGGGAGTCTCCTGCTTCAGTCTCCAGAGTAGCTGGGACTACGGGTGCCTGCCACCACACCCACCTAATTATTAATATTATTACTATTAATAGTAGCAGTAGTAGTAGAGACAGGATCTTGCCATATTGCCCAGACTAGATTCAAGCTACAGCACAACCAGCTGAGGTTAGATCCCACGCAGAACTTCCTTGTTGCTGAATAAAAGGCAAGGTTGGGTGTGCCCTTTAGCAACTGGAAAGGAAGCTCAGTGTCAGGAAGCTCACCGTCTCTCTCCAGATGAAATGTCTGTGTTGGCTGCTGGCCATTCGCTGTGACAGGATCAGCTCAGTTTCTACTCGCCTGTGACCATCGTCCTCTGTGGAGCCTGCAGTGTTTCCAAATGCCAGACATCAGGGGCTTACGGAAGATGCACAGCCTGATTCTGACTGAGCAGTTGAGGGGAAGGCATATGCTGGGTGGCACACAGCCTAATCTCAGAAAGTTCTCTGATAGAAAGATTCATGCTCGCCATCCGGGCTGCAGACACCAGGCCTTAACTCCCAATTCTGAGAGCCCCGCGCGCATGCCTCTCACCTGCCAGCTCACGTTGTATCCCGTCTTGGCCCAGGCAGATTTACAGCATATTATCAGCAAATGAATGTCGCAGCTAGTCTTTTTTTCTTTTTGAGACAGAGTCTCAGTTTGTCGCCCCTGGTAGAGTGCTATGGCGTCATAGCTCACAGCAACCTCAAACTCTTGGGTTCAAGTGATTCTCTTGTCTCAGCCTCCCAAGTAGCTGGGACTACAGGCTTCTGCCACAATGCCTGGCTATTTTTAGAGACGGGGGTCTCACTCTTGCTTATGCTGGTCTCGAACCCGTGAGCTCAGGCAATCCACCTGTCTTGGCCTCCCAGAGGGCTAGGATTATAGGCGTGAGACACTGTGGCCGGTCATAGCTGATTTTGAGGGCTCCAGGAGAGGAGGGCAGTTCAATAGAGGCTGCAGGATACAGGCAATTATGAACCGCTTTCTAGCCTGCCGTACAGACAGGCTGGAGAAAAAAGGTTGAGTAGAGGCAAGAACAATTCTGCAGCCATTGTCTACAGAGGGCACCAAAATCTACAGGGTAGGTAAGTGCAATCCAGCAAGCCAGAGCATTTCCACAACATGGGGGGAACACCCTGTGCCCCCCACTTAAGCAGAGAGAGCTGGGAGTGGTCTTGGCTCCGCCGAGGAAGGACAGCCCAATACCATAGCTCAAATGCATTTCCTTATGCGTAGGACCATGGTGGCCCTGCGTGTTCCCGACATACAGCTTGCCTAACCATGAGGTGGGGACAAACGAGGTGACTTTAGGGGACAGATTTTCAGGAAACAGAAGGCTTTCCTCCAATTCCAGGCAGTAGAGCAATGTTGTTTAAAGCACAAATTCTGCTTTATTTTGCCCAACTTGATATTATGAAAATTTCCAAATATTCAGAAAAGTTGTAAAGTAATGCAATAAATACCACCTAGACTCGATAGCTAATGTTTTGCAACAATTGTTCCACCTACCTCCCTATCACACCTATTTTCATGTGTGTGCTGTGAATATGTTTTCTCAACTATTTTAAGTCACAGCATCATGACTCTTTTACCCCTAAATACTTCCTTCTCCTAAGACCAAGGCAATCCACAACACGATCATCACACCTAAGAAAATCAACAAAGATTTCATAACATCGAATATACAAATCCAGGATTTTTATTTGTCCTAAGAAAGCCTTTTAAAACTTTCTTAACCAATATCCAATCAAGATCCATGCAGTATGTTTTTGTCATTGTACCATCTTTTAACCTGTACCTCTCCCCATATACACACATTTTTATGACTTTAACTTTGGGTAGAGTCCACTTGTTTGGGGGAATGACCTCCATTCTGGATTTGCCTAATTGCTCTCCCATGTTGTCATTGGGCTTTTCCTCTGTCCCAGATATTTTCTGTAAACCAGAATTGAGCCCAAATGAGACTGAGGTTATATTAGATTCTAGTTGGTTCAAATTATGTTCATATTTTATGTTTTTGGTAAGGCTCCTTTAGAGACAATTCTCTGTACTTCACAGAGCACCATGAGGAGGTGAGTAACATGAAGGTGTCCTATCAATGAAGAGAAGTGTATCCCTTGGTAAAGGTGGTGGCAGCTGGTCACACATTTTTGGGTGAAGGCACACATTTTCCTCCTTCTTAAATTTTTTAAGTTAATGTTTTATTTCAAAATGCTAAGAGGGTACAAATGTTTTTGGTTATATGGATCACTTTTGTAATGCTTGAGTACTGCCTATAAGTGTGCCTGTCATTCCAATAGTGTTCATTCTACCCATTATGTAGGTTTTCACTCTTGCCCTACCCACCCCACTGATTTTTACTGAGTTTTACTTCAGTAAACTATCCTGTGTACATGTGTGTTCATCAGTTAGTTCCAGTTTTATGGTGAGTATGTTTAAATGTTTTCCCATTCTTTAGATATTTCACTTGCAATAATGGTCTCCAGTTCCATCCAAATTGTCACAAAAGACCATTAATTCATCCTTTTTTTTTTTCTTGCAGGTTTGGCTGGGGCTAGGTTTGAACCTGTCACCTCTGGCATATGGGGCCAGTGCCTTACTCCTTTGAGCCACAGGTGCTGCCCTAATTCATCCTTTTTATGGCTGAGTAGTATTCCATGTTACACATAGACCACATTTTGTTAATCCCCTCACTTACGATCTGGTGGGCAGTTGGGTTGATTTCACATCTTTGCAATTGTGAATTATGCTGAAATAAATGTTTGAGTACTGGTGTCTTTTTGATAAAATTCCTTCTTTTCCTTTAGGTAGATGCCCAGCAGTGGGATTGCTGGCTGAAATGGTAGGTCTACTTTTAGTTCTTTAAGGAATCTCCATACTGTTTTCTGTGTTTCCACAGAGGTTGTTCTAATTTGCAGTCCCTCTTACATTGTATAAGTGTTCCTTTCCCCCTGCATCCATGCCAGCATTTGTAGGGGTGGGGGGACTTTTTAATAAAATTCATTCTAGTAGGGATAAAGTAATATCTCATTGTGATTTTAATCTGCATTTCCCTGATGCTTAGCAATATCCATTTTGATCATTTTTCATATGTTTATTGGTCATTAGTCTATCTTCTTTTGAAAAGGTCTGTTCATGTCTTTTGCCCATTTTTGAATAAGGTTGTTCTTTTTTTCTTGCTGATTTATTTGAGTTTTTGTAGATTCTGGATATGTGCTCTTTATCAGAGGTATAGTTTGCAAATATTTTCTCCTATTCTGCTTAAGATTGCTTTGCCTATTCAGGCTCTTTTATGGTTCCAAATGAAGTGTAGAACTATTTTTTCTAGATCTGCAAAATAGAACATGGTTAATTTAATGGGAATTGCTTTGGACATATAATTTGTTTTTGTTTTCTCTATCACTTCCTTAGCTGTGCAGAAGCTTTTTAATTTAATAAGGTCTCTTTTTTTGTTGTTGCTGTGATTGCCTTTATGGTCTTAGTCATAAATTCTTTGCCTAATCTGTTAACTAGAAGAGTTTTTCCAAAATTTTTTCCAGAATTCTTATGGTTTCATGCCTTATATTTAAGTCTTTTATCCATCTTGAATTAATTCTCTGACTAGTGATAGATATAGATCTTATTTCATTCTTATACATGTGACTATCCAATTCTCCCAGTGCCATTTATTGAATCGTTGTTGTTGAATTGTATGTTGTTGTTCAGCTTGCCAAAGATCAGTTGGTTGTATATAAACAGTCTTATGTCTGGGTTCTATACTCTGTTCCATTGGTTTATGTTCCTATTTTTGTGGTAATGCCATGCTGTTTTGGTTACTATAGATTTGTAGTATAGTTTGAAATCTGATAATGTGACAACTCCAGATTTGTTCTTTTTGCTTAAGATTGCTTTGCCTATTCAGGCTCTTTTATGGTTCCAAATGAAGTGTAGAACTATTTTTTCTAGATCTGCAAAATAGAACATGGTTAATTTAATGGGAATTGCTTTGGACATATAATTTAATATGGCCAGTATGGACACGTTAACAGTGTTAATTCTACTGATCCATGAACCCAATATGTTTTCCAATTGTTTCTGTCATCTACAGTTTCTTTCCTCAGTGTTTCATAGTTCTCTTCATAGAAATCTTTCACTTCCTTGGTGAAGTATATTCCTAAGTATTTCATTTTCTTTGTAGCTATTTTGAATGATATTGAGTCTTTTATTTGACTTTCAGCTTGACTGTTATTGGGGTATAAAAATGCTACTGATTTGTGTATATTGATTTTATATTCTGAATTTATTTTTCAATTCTGGGAGTTCTTGGTGGAATTTTTGAGATTTTCTAGATATAACAATATGTCATCAGTGAAAAGCAATAATTTTATCTTCTCTTTCCCAGTTTGGATACCTTTTATTTCTTTTTCTTGCTTGATTGCTCAGCCCAGCATTTCTAGTGCTGTATTGAACAGAAGTGATGACAGTGAGCATCCTTGGCCTTGTTCCATTTCTTAGGAGGAATGCTTTTAACTTTTCCTCATTCAGTATGATGTTGGCTGTGGGTTTGTCATATATGGCTTTTATAATTTTGAGACATGTTAGGTGTGGTGTCAGAAAAATGCAAAATATCTGCTCCCCAACAAAGTTTCTACAAACTCCTCTTACTAATTCTTGTCTGAAGAATTAGGCAAAGGAGTTAAATTTAAATTGCACGTTTTAAAATAATACTTTCTCATCTTTAAGTCTTTCATTCTGTTCTTCCTCCTATATTACCTAGAATAAAAATTCTTCTCGAAGTTGTTTTACTTTCTTTTTCTCTCTTTCTCCCTCGCTACCTCTGCCTTAAGAGAACCTATGGCCTAAAAATTTCAGTTCATCAATGTATAACAATCAATTTCTGTCATTTCTCATGCGACACTTTAGCTATTACAAGTTCCCTAAAGCTGGCCTTGCATCTCTTTTGACACCTCTCTATCATTTTTGACGTCTTTGCTTTCTGGAACAAGATGACCCATCTCACCTTGTACTTCCCTACCCCAGACCTGGAATCAACCATTTCTCCAAAGAACATGGATTATTTTCAGTGGGGAGTAATATTTTTATACCAAGATGTGGGTTCCAGGTATGATAAGCACAGATTCAGATAACACAGCATGGGCTTAAATCTTAGTTCTGCCACATGGAGAACTAGGCTGTGTGGTCTCTGGCAAGTCACCTCACTCTTCTTTGCTTCAGTTTTCTGTAGAACAGGGATAATAATAATATGCCCTATTTTATAAGAGCGTTAGAAGGATTATTTATATTTGTAAAGTTTTTCAAGCACCATTTGGCACATTATGAGTGTCATAAAGATGTTTCCTAAGTAGACAAAGGGAGAAAAGGAAAAGAGCCTCAGGCATCTTGAGACAGACAAACAAAACTTTTTTTAAAGGTTTATTCTATTCAATTAAGATGGGCTTAAGTAAAAATATTTACTGCTTCCTTCTCCTAATGGCAAGAAATACTGTTTTGGAATTTGAAGTCTTGAAACAAAATTTTCATTTTAAGAAAGTTTTTATTGAAGAGAAATATAGATGCACTACAAAGATTTCTTTAATAGTAAATGTATTTTTAAAATATCAAATGAGCTGAATTTTAAAAAATTGACTAAGTCCTAATAGCTATGGAATGTAGATATGTCAAAAATTAATGATGCTGGTGTAAGCATGATCAAGATTTGGGCAACACTGATATTACCTGAGGAGAATCCTTACATTCACAGTTTGAAATTATTCTATGTTTTAAATTGAAATAATTTTTAATATTTTCTGGGTGCATATGCCATAATATCCACTAACATCTGGGCCCTTCAGGGTTGGTTACCCAACTGGAAACCACAAGAGATGTCCATGACACAATCAAAATAGATTTTAGAATTCACCTTGATGGTTTTATCCCCAACTGCCTATTAATGATGGTATGTGGGTACTGGGCAGGGGCAGATAGTTTAAGAGGGTTTCTCTTGGGAGGAGATTGTTTAATTTTTTTTTTTTTTGAGATAGAGTTTCACTCTGTCACTCTTGGTAGAGTGCCCCTGCATCATTGTAGCTTGCAGCAACCTCAAACTCAAGAGATCTTCTTGCCTCAGTCTCCTGAGTAGCTCAGACTATAGGCACCCACACAATACCCAGCTGTTTTTTTTTTTTTTCCTATTTTTAGTAGCAACAGGGTCTTTCTCAGGCTGGTCTCAAACTCCTGAGCTCAAGCAACCCTCCTGCCTCAGCTTCTCAGAGTTCTAGGATTACAGGTGTGAGTCATTGCACCTGGCCCAATTATTTAATGTTGTTCTGGGGCTTTTTGTGACCGACGTATGCCTCATAAATGCTCGTCTTAAACACAGCATCTGAGTCCATAGACTGCTTTGTGGGCTCTCTATGCATGTAATTAAACCTCTCTTTTCAGCCACAATCACCTACTGAACCCTGGACCCCAGAGAGTGATGACTATAAGTGAGCTCATGGACCATTGACAGAGATCTAACTTAGATGAGAACTCAGGAGAGAAAAAAAGCAAGAATCAGGATGGCCATACTGAAGCAGAGAAAATAAAAAGAAAGTGAGAAAGACAGAATCTGTCCATGAAGTTTACTTTATCAATTCAGTTTTATGCTTTGATTTCCAGTCACTCATCTGCCCTTTAATGAGCATCTATCACGTGTCAGACCCTAGAGGAACTCAAAGGTTATTTTGTGCAAAACTACAGAGTTACTATAACCACCAAGAACATCATTCACTGTACATCTTCTCATGGATGGCTCTGGCTGGAAACTAAGGTTTTAATCAGGCGGCAATTCTGGCGTCTTTAGGAAACCCTCACATGAACAGTTACTGCAGAGTGACTATTTCTAGGAACTTAGAAATCATTAAAACAGAAGGGATGCTATGTAGGCCAAAGTAGCTTCATCTTGGTTGACTTCTGATGAACCCAAGTTCTGGAAATGCCTCTAAGAGTTCCATTTTATCTATTGTTCCTTGTGACAGAGGACAGACTTACCGTAAACACCGCCCTTAAGCAGATTCTTACACATTCCCTCTGTAGCTTGCATACTCTTTCCCTATGGTACATAAGCCACGGGTAAAGGGTAACAGATGAGAGATCTACCTGTCTTACAGATGCTCAAGACCATACTTCTGTCCTTAAGTTACCTAATAAAACCACCTATATTGACAAAGGGGTATTTTTCCCCCTAGTTCTTTGGTTTCACAGCTTCTTCTGCATTTGAAGCTTGCTTTGCCTGTACAGCCCCTCCTTGAAACAGGTGCCTTCACCTAAACTTTCTCCTCCTTTCCTTATTCTTTCTTTCAGTCGTTTCACTTATTCTCATGTAACTTCAGAAGATGGAAGAGCTCTCGCCACAAAAATGACTTACGTAAAGTGATACATAAAGTGATTGCTCATGAACATGAGAAATGGGTCTGTGGTCCTGCAGGTATACATTTGAATGTACGGTGTATATAAAGTGAGAACGTTTCCTAAACCAAAAATTGGGGCATGCAATCTGCCAAAAATAATTGCCTGTGGGGACAGCAAGATGGGTTATTTTAAGTTGGAACTCCCCCAGAAAATCTGGGATGGAAACTTATGACAACGGCGGTGAGGGTTCATTCCACTGTGTTTTGCACAAGTGACATTTAGCATCTGTCTCTGTGCATTTCTCACATGCCCACAGCATCTGCCAGCAGTCGTGTCCCCACGGGCTGTGATAGACAAGGAAGGGAAATGTGAACCCAGGAACTCTTTTGTGTACATGAAATATAGAACTCGCAGGCACAGACAAGCCCAAGGAAGACAGAATCCTATAAAGAGCTAGAGAAATTGAGTCCTGATTTTTACCTATTCTGGGTTCTTCCTTCCATTAAAATAATCAGAAGAAGCTTCCTTAAGTCAGATGTCTTTACAGAGTGGTACATGGAGAAATTCTTAAATTTTAAATTTCCTTACAATGGTAAAATAGTTAAATAGAGCCTATACTATGGAGCCTGTCACATACAGAAATGTAGCCATGATATGTCTGCACAATTACAATGCCATTACACACTCCCCCATCCCTAGAAAGAACAATTAATAAATATTATGGTTTAATCACTCCCTTCCCAATGTCATGTGGCCTGCACTTACCCAGAGAGGACTTAATATAGGGTTAGTTATTGGCACACCATCCTGTCATGACAATGAGAAATGGGGCTGAGATCTACTAAATGCTGCTGGGTGGTCCTGAGGGCACATAGAGAAATGTGCTTCTTTACTACCTTAAGGCTAGATTTGAACATGTGACTTGTTTTGTTTCACTTTGATGTAGAAACTTTTGAAGCAAAGTGTGATTTTTTTCCATGCACTTTTTTTCTTCTGCCATGCTAGCACAATGGGTGCTTCATGTTTTTGGCCCCTGGGGATAGGAAGAGAGCCCCCAGCTGACCTGTGATTGACCTATCTTCAAGCCATCAAGAGGTGGGGTTGTTACCACAGCATAACTTAGCTCATTCTGACTGATATGCATGATGCATGCAAAAACACAAAAAGAAGTGTTATCATGAGTTTATTCATCTAGCCACCTATCTGTTTAAGTGTACATATATTATATACTTTCTATGCAAAAGGCAATTAAAGGCAAAGAGAGTTGATTGAAAGAAGCAATATTGAACAGTATAAAAATTTTTGAGAGGTATGTAAGTATCATATATATTAAATACTATGTTTAGTTTGCACATGAACTTTATGGACACCCTGTATATCTGCAAAATTATAGAGATTGGGTTCTGATTATGGGTTCAGGACAGTGTTAAGCATTTTGAATGAATTAACTTACAAAGTTTCAAAATTTTTAAGTTTTTGCTGGTGCAGTGACTCACACCTATAATCCTAGCACTCTGGGAGGCCAAGGCAGGTGGACTACCTGAGCTCAGGAGTTCCAGAGCAGCCTGAGCAATAACAAGACTCCTATCTCTATTAAAATTAGAAAATTAGACGGGTGTGGTGGCACAGGCCTATAGTCCCAGCTACTTGGGAGGCGAAGGCAAGAGGATCACTTGAGCTCAAGAGTTTGAGGTTGCTGTGAGCTATGATGTCATGGCACAAGGCACTCTTCTGCAGGGTGGAAGAGTGATACTCTGTCTCAATAAATAAATAAATAAATAAAACAAAATATTTCTTTTTATTATTGGAACCATTTTTTAATATTCTGCTAACAATTTTATTTTAAGGCTAATTATTTCTTAAGTAAATTCTTTTTGTTTTTTTCTTTTTTTTAATTAAATCATAGCTGTGTACATTAATGAAATCATTGGGTACAATGTGCTGGTTTTACACACAATCTGAAATGCTTTCATCAAACTGGTCAACATTGCCTTCACAGCATTTTCTTAGTTATTGTGTTAAGACATTTGTATTTAATCTCACTACTAAATAAAAGGACACAGAAAGAGGAGTTCTGATGTTTCCATTCTGTGTACCCACCAGTGGTGCCTACTGGTGACCACACACGTGGGACCCACAAGATGCTTGCTTCCTGTTGCAGCTGGTGGAAATTTGGGGGACCTCAGATCTTCCCAGAAGCAGGGGTGAGCTCAGGGGTCTGTCTTAAAGGCAGGTGGCTTCTTTGGAGGGTTGGGAGGGGACCTGAATCAAGAAATCCCCAAGGGTGTGCTGCTGGTTACCTTCAGCCAAAAATCCATCCTGTAACACTCCTGGGTCATCTAGCATTTTCTATTGTTTTTGTATTCTCTGCTTCATTGATTTTTACTCTAATCTTTATAATTCTCTTTTATCTACTTAATTTAGTATTAATTTGCTCTTCTTTTGTTTCTTTCTTAAGGTGAAAGTTGAGGTCATGATGTGAAAACTTTTTTTTTTCTCTTCCTGGCTGCTTTGGGGTGAAAGATCAGCCGAAATTCCTACTTTAGAAAAAAAGCATCATCTGATAAATTTTGGTATGTTGTTAACATTATATTGACTCATTTTTATTTATTTATGTAAAACTATTTTTAAATTTCTCTTTTGAGTCCTTATTTTACCTTTAGATTTATGAGTGTGTTATAGGTTAAGTTTCCCTCACCCAAAATGTTTGAGACCAGAAATGTTTCAGATTTCAGAATTTTTTCAGATTTCGGAATTCTGTAATGAGTCCCTCAGTGACTACAATGTGTTCTAAGAAATGCATCATTAGGTGACTTTGCCACTGTGTGAATATCATAAAGTGTAGTTAGACAAATATAGATGGTGTAGCCTGCTACCCACTGGGCTGTATACTATAGCCTATTGCTCTTAGGGTACAGACCTAAACGGCAGACTATTGTATGGAAACTGTAGGCAATTGCAGCACGATGGCATTTGGATACCTAAACATATCTAAGCATAGAAAAGGTGCAGAGTTAGAATCTCACAGGGTCATGTTTGTATGTGCAGTCCATCATCGACCAACACACCATCAGGCAGCACATGACTGTATGTGCATAAGCATAGTGACATGTCTTGGGGATGAAATATAAACACAAAATTCATTTATGTTTCATGGAGACCATATACACACAGCCTAAAGGGAATTTTATATAATACTTTCAATAATTTTTTACATGAAACAAAGTTTTTT
>CAUYQV010156647.1:0-28250 GCA_963574575.1 Galagoides demidoff | reverse complement strand
ACATTTTGGCGATTGTAAATTGAGCTGCAATAAACAGTCTAGTGCAAGTGTGCTTATGATTAAAGGATGCTTTTCCCTCTGGGTAGATGCCCAGTAATGGGATTGCAGGATCAAATGGGAGGTCTAGCTTGAGTTCTTTGAGGGTTCTCCATACTTGCTTCCAAAAAGGTTGTATTAGTTTGCAGTCCCACCAGCAGTATAAAAGCGTTCCCTTCTCTCCGCATCCACTCCAGCATCTGCAGTTTTGAGATTTTGTGATTTGGGCCATTCTCTCTGGGGTTAGATGGTATCTCAGGGTGGTTTTGATTTGCATTTCTCTAATAATTAGGGATGATGAACATTTTTTCTTATGTTTGTTCACCATTTGTCTGTCTTCTTTAGAGAAGGTTCTATTTCTGTCTCTTGCCCATTGGGATTGTTGGCTTTTTTCATGTGGATTAATTTGAATTCTCTATAGATCCTAGTTATCAAGATTTTGTCTGATTCAAAATATGTAAATATCCTTTCCCATTATGTAGGTTGTCTATTTGCTTTGGTGGTTGTCTCCTTAGCTGTGCAGAAGCTTTTCAGTTTAATTAAGTCTCATTTGTTTATTTTTGTTGTTGTTGCAATTGCCACAGGAGTCTTCTTTATGAAGTCTTTCCCCAGGCCAGTATTTTCCAGTGTTTTTCCTATACTTTCTTTGAGGATTTTTATTGTTTCATGCCTTAAATTTAAGTCCTTTATCCATCTTGAATCAGTTTTTGTGAGTGGAGAAAGGTGTGGGTCCAGTTTCAGTCTTTTACGTGTGGATATTCAGTTCTCCCAGCACCATTTATTGAATAGGGAGTCTTTCCCCCAAGGTATGTTCTTGTTTGGTTTATCAAAGATTAGGTGGTTGTAAGATACTAGTTTCATTTCCTGGTTTTCTATTCAATTCCAAATGTTTATGTCTCTATTTTTGTGCCAGTACCACATTGTCGTGACCACTATGGCTTTGTACTACAGCCTAAAATCTGGGATGGTGATGTCCCTGGCTTTGTTTTTATTACTAAGAATTGCCTTAGCTATATGGGGCAACCACTCTTCTGCTGTGGGTGCTGTCAGAACCAGGGGTTCTGCAATCTGTTCTGCCAGACACATCCCAAACTGAGCGTCAACACCACCACTGGCTGGGCCATAACCAGGGGACTGCTTCTCCAACAGACAGATTCTGTCCTGATGGTTGGTGGTTCACACTATGCCCAGAGATCTCAGGACAAGACCAAACACTGTGCTCTGGAAGGGGCAGAACTTCAGACCACCACGGGAGGGGAAAAGAGTGGACTGGGAGTTTGGACTTGTGGGGGAAAATATCTGTTCAATTTTACGCCTGGTGGGGTGGTGTCTCGGTTCATAAGTGGGACCTCCCCTGGAGAGAGAGACCTGGAGTTTAGCAGCTTTCTCTCCAGAGGTAAAATGAGAGGTCTTTTGTTCCCTGCTCATTTGTAGTTAGCCTGCGGCAGGCCTCCTGCTTGGGGAAAGGGTCTCCTATCCTCTAATTGATAGGCTTTGTACCTGTCATTTGTTTTCTTGAATGCTCTTCCTTGGAGTTATAGCTTGTCAAACTTCTTTCTAGGCTTACATCCCCACCTTTGGCTTCATAAAAGTCTGATTCTGTTCAGTTTTTCTTCCTCTGCTCAGAAGTCTTTGCCGAGGATTGCTACCAGTCAGCTATCTTCCCAGAATTCCCCCCAAAATTTATATTTTACAATTCACTCTGAAGATCAAGGCTGCAAGAATAATACATTTTCTATATCCAATTTTTTTTACAGCTGTACCCAAGAGGAAAAAGAAAAAAGAAATAACAAACAAAACCCACGCATGCTTGGTTAAGGGCTAAAGTTACCCAAGTAGCCAAAAATGAAATAAAATATCCAGATTACTAGCATTAATTTAATACAATTATAACTTCAACAGTCACTTTGTCATTGACAATGATTGCTTGAGCCACAGGGGTGAGTGTCCCAAGGGCTGGTAGTAGAAGCTGTTGCTGCAGACCAGTGTTCTCTTCACGCTGCCGCTCCCACCCGTGCGTTGCCCCATATATACTCCGTGTGTGTGTGTATTTTAAAAGTCTTTCCCACCATACAAACTTCTCTATTAAGCAGATTATAGAAAAGAACACAAAAGCTAAACAAGCCAGTCGTACTCTTTGGGGTATAATGATTTCCCTTGTACATGAAGTATTAAACAACATAAAGGAAAAGAACAATTTCTTTTGTATACTCCCTAAACAGAGTTTACTGGGTCAGATTTTACTCTGAGCATTTATATACCTATTTCTAGGCATTGTCATCTAATGCCTCACTGCTACTGGTTTTTGTGTCTGAAGCCTCAAACTCTGCTTTACTAGTGCTTCTCCAAGGGGAGAACAGGCTGGAACTACAGCTCTGCAAGAAGCCATTCTTTCCAAAGCCATTTCTCCTCATCTGCTCTTGCTTCATGTGGAATTCTTTGAGCTCATACTCTGAGGGGAAGGCAATTCTCATGATTTTTTCAGATTATTTCTGCCATCCCATTGCTTTCAAAAACCTGTGTTCTGCTTCCAGAGAGTATGAGAGAACCTCCCCTTTTTTCAGTATGGGGAGAACAAGACCATTCTGATGATAGCCTTCCTTTCCATTTTTCTTTGGTTCAGCTGTGCTGCCATCCTCTAAATCCTCCAGCTTATCACAGTCTCTGTTCTCTGAGAAATCTCCATTCCAGCCAACTTTCAGAGTCTTCAGGAATTCACTCTTCCTGTCAGTGGTTTAGTGGGTCAACTTGGTCAGACAAGAGGAGCTGATCTCAATTGGATGGGTGGTGTTGGAAGTGGGAGAACACAGAGCTGCACCAGCAGCCAGTAGCACTGGTTTAGTGACAGAGATTGGACTGGTAAAAGCACACTGCCAGCTAGAGGAAAGGGATCCTGATTTGTTTTCCATTCTGTTAGATTTTCTGGGCTTAGAAGAAGATGGTACAGGCTCAGGAACCAGGTTCTTATAGGCACTTGGAACTATGGATGATTTGTTCCCATTTGCACGGTAAGATCCTGGTGAGGTGAATGTAGCAGAGAAGGCAGCAGCAGGATCCTCTTTGGAAACTTTTTTGATAACTAGCATTTTGGATGGTTGTTTGGCACTAGGTGGGTTTTCTCATACTCCGGAAGGGGGTCCCAAAAGGTCTACATGACTGATTCTGTTTGCCAGCTTCTGGATTCAAAAAAAGAAAGTCGTCTTTCTTCAAACTGCAACTTTTCTACCTTGTCTTCTTTCTCTTCTTCCCTAATCTCTGTAGGTGGCCTTTCCTGAGAGGAGCAGCCTTTCTGAGAATGGAAGCTGCCATTCCAGATGAGATTGGGCGTTTTCAGGGTGGTATGGCCGTAGATGAAGCTGCCATTCCAATGGCGATGGTTCTCCACTTCACTTTCACTATGCTGGCTAATGTCATCATGACCTTGGGAAGAGCCATACCAACCAGATGGGTTCCCTGGGATTCCAGCATATGCCCCCTTTGAGACACCATAGTCCACAGAATCATGACAGAACAGGGAGGGCTGATACCTGGAATCTCCTGTAGTTCATAGGGATCCATTGTTAAAAAAGCCTCAGAGGAATAATGTCAACGATGACTCACTCCAAATCTACCTTCTCCTTGGGGTAGGTGCTCTCCATGTTTTTCAAAGGTGGCAGTAGGGTACTTAGCTGACTGTGGTGTTGAGAAATTTAGCTAAGCAGGAACAAAACCATGCTGTGCCATTTATGTCCAGTGTCTCTTTTTCAATAAGGTGAGACATCCAACCTCATGTCCAGGATCCCAGAGTATAACCTTTGTGGTCCTGTTTCCTGAACTCCTTGAGTCTGCCAGCTGGATTTTCCATGAGGTTTTCTTGTTAAACATGTGCTTAAAGTAACCTAGCCAGCAGCACAACACACAAAGAAGCCAGCCTCTGTGTGGTATTCTTTTTTAGTCCCCTCTATACTACTAACATGTTTCCAGGGGAAAGGGGAAGGGGAACATAAAAAGTATTTGTTACATTTAAAAAGGGGGGGGAAGGGGAAAGACCTATGTCTACACTCACCTCATTCAACTTCCTTGATTTATGGATGCTTAATTAGGTGATACATGGACATTTGCACAGTGAGTCCAAGCACTGCTCATAACAAGGTAACAGCTAGAAAGACAGGTGGGCTCAAGTGTGGGCAACTAATATCATCAAGGTGATAACATCAATAATATTAAAGTCCTACTATAAAAGATACTCTGAGGAATTAACTTCGGTGGTAAAACATCCACATGACAAGGCCCTTAAAATACAAATCTCATTATTCTTAAACACATGCAACTGCTAAAAATAATGTGCAGATATGTATTTGTTTTGTCTTATCCTTCAAAATCTAAGGACATTAGAAATCTTGTCTGAAAAACAAAAAAAAATCAGACAAGAGCTTGTTAATACTTTTCCCACCATGGAATAGCAGCTTTCAAGACAAATTTCTTGGTATAAAGCTCCTAATGTATATTCTTTTTCTTTGGTCTTTATTTATAAATTCGGAGCAAAGGTAAAACAAGGAGAAAGACAGTTCCAAAATGAGGTTTTCTTCTCTTCAATTTTCTGTATTTCACTTATTCTGCTCCTTCCCAAAACTGTAAAGTGATGTAAAGAACCTTCTATTGCTTTGATAGAGAGGTCCTATATTAATTTGAATCCATTTCCATCTTCACTCAGTCATTTAAAAGGCCACACAGATCTATGACCCTGCTGGAGCCAGCACGCATGTACAGGGGACATGCTCTGCCATCCTGCAGGAGATGCTGGTGCCCCACTGCTGCTAAACATTTGGCCGTGAGAACGGTGGTTTATTCCTTATCTCACTTCTGGCTCCTTTCAAGACAGCTCCAGGAGGTGTGTTGTCGCTTCTGCCTCTCTGCAATGTTGAATCCTCTACTTTTCCTGGCGCTTCCTAAGAGATGGTGACTAGCCCCCTCATGAGTATTTTCTTTTTGTCCGTTTCCTTGATCCTTTTTCCTTTCACTTCCTCTTTCTCTTTAAGTTACTCTGCCTCTGACCTAAGGTGTTGATATGTTCTTTTGGTATAGTCCTAAAAGGATGAGAAGATTGAAGAACAAGAAGGGATAAAAGATAAAAAGAGAAAAGAAAAAGGAAAGGGGGTGAGTAAAAGGGAAGATTGACAAAAAGAAGAGAGGCACTGAAAGAGAGAGATAGGAATACTAAAGGTGTACAGTAGGGTACTTTGACCCACACCTAAAAAACCCCAACCTCTGGGGGTGGTGCTGGGTTGGGTGGTTCCCTTGATTTCTGCAGCTTGTTGCCAGCCTGAGCCGACACAGGACGCCACCTCCACTAATTGAGAAGAAAAACAAAAATATTATAAACCAAACCAAACAAACAAAAACCTTACAGGATAAGATTAGGGGGAAAAAACAAATAATAGGTGCAGAAAACCTACCAAAAATGAAACTCTTATTATTAAAGGAGTCAACAATGAAAAATTATATTTACATGAAAAAAAGGAAAAAAAATCTAGGTGGAAAAAGTTAAGAAAAAAATATATATCTTGCTGAATATTGCCTCAGCAACAGATGGTCTTCTGGGGTATGAGATGCTAATCACAGTGCTGATATAGCTGTATAAAATGGAGACTGGAGGCCTCTACTTTGCCCTCAAACCCCACAGGATTGGGAGCCTGAATCTCTCCTCAGCCTGCTTAATAGACATGTTTCAGTCTTTCTAAACATGGCCCTTGGCTAAGCAGGGGCTTTCACAGGAAAGCATGTGTCACTTGGATCTCTCCCAAAGTGGCTGCCTGCATATCAGGCGTGCCAGTACTGGCCTCTCTCTATACCCCTGAGGGCCGAGCCTGCAAGATAGCTCTCCCACAGTGGCTTCATCCATCCTGTAGTGGAACAATGAAGGCTCTACTCTGCCCTGGCTCAGTCCTGGCCTCTGGGTGCTATTCACAGGCACTTGCTTAGTCACCCAGGGTCTCCCAAAGTAACTCAGCCTAGTACCCAAGTCCAGAAAAATCCAAAAGCCCCAAAGGAAAGGCCTACCCTTTCTGCAATCTCTTGCCACTGCTGTAGCAGCTACTGTTACAGCCACCACAGCCGTCAAGGCCGGCCTCAGACCAATTGCATCCACTTGCTTTTTCTTCAGTGCTTTCTTCTTCCTCCTAGGGTCCTGCTGACTCCTGTTGCCTCCCCATTCCCCAAAGGGATGTTTCTGGGTAAAGCCCTAAGTCAGAGGGCTGGAGTCTTCTTTCCCCAATCTCCCCATGCCCGGTTACAAAGATGCTGTCTCTACTCCATCTTGCTCCATCCCTGTCTCTCCTTGATTTTAAGGACTCCACTGAGAAGTCTGCGGTTAGCCTGATGTGTTTTCCTTTGTATATATTACTTGATATTTTCACTTCACAGCTTATAGGAGTTCTTCCTTCATGTTGACTATGGCCAATCTGATGACTGTATGTCCTGGTAATTCCCTCTTGCAATGGATTGCTCAGGTGTTTCTTAAGTTTTTTTTCATCTGCATATCTAAATAGGAAGACCAAGGAAGTTTTCCACAGTTATTTCCTCAAATAGGTTTTCTAGAGGTTGTGCTTTTTCTTCTTCACCCTTTGGGATGCCGATGATTCTTATATTTGGCTGCTTTACATAATCCCATATTTCTTGTAGGCTTTATTCATTCCTCTTGATTCTTATGTTTTTTATTTTTGACTGAGTTAATTCCAGAAAAGTTGGGTACAAGTGCTGAAATTCTTTCTTCTGTCTGGTCTAGTCTATTCTTAAGCTTTTCACTGTTTTTTTATGTTTCTTTAAATGAATTTTTCATTTCCAGAAGTTCTATTTTTTAATACATTTCTCTTTTTACTAAATTTTTAATTCCTTTCCTCAATTGATTTCTTAGAGTTTCTTAGATAGTTTCTTAGAGTTGTTTTTTCATTTTTTTCTTGGATTTCATTGAGCTTCCATAATCCATATTTGGAATTCAGTTATGTATTTTCATTTTGTTTGGGATCCATTTTTAGAGATCTGGTATGTTCCTTTAGGGATGTCCTTTCATTCTGATTTTTCATACTTTTGGAGTTCTACTGATTCTTTCTGATCTGGAGCAGTTGCTGCTTCCTGGTTTGAATTTTCTTTAGTGTAGGTGGGACTTTTCCCACCTCCTCACTCTTATGGGTGTATCTCGCCCTATGTTGGGTGAGAACCTTTGGCTTTACTTTTGGGTCCTTCTAGGTTCTGGATGGATACATTGGTTATACACATCCTTCCTATAGTATTTTTCTCAGTTGCTAGTTGTTTATATGCTGTTAGCAGTAGTGTACTATGTGTGTGGGCATATTCCCTGTTTCTTGTTGATGAGGGAAGATAGAGGTCTTTGAAATCCTTTCTCCTTCCCCAGCCCCGAAATCTTAATAGCATGAGTTATATAGGAATGCCCACTTTAATCTCTGAGACCGTAGGTATTGCTTGTGGGTAAGAATGAGCCACATTCTGTATGATTGAGTTAGTTAATGTTGGAAAGAGCTGTACACGTTGTCCTCCCTGCCAGTAGGTGCTGGTCTTGCCAGAAAGAGCCAGTTGCAGTGTTTTCTTTTTTTGTGTGTGCCCCCAGGGTAGGGTGGGGGCATGGGCTGTGACCAGCTATGGTCTCTCAGGAGAAACACTTGAATGCCCCAGGCAGTGGTCTAGGCCCTGGAGCTCCCAGGGGACTCCTTGTTCTCCACCACGGCGGGTGAGTGAGGAGTGAGACTGGGAGGGGCTGAGTCAGGTGAGCCTACCTTCAACCTCCACAGAGGCAGGCGGAAGAGCCATCTCAGCAGGGGTCCAGCATCTGCTCCCAGGGTGCTGTGGAAAGCTACCATAGAGGGGCAGAAGCAGTCCAACCAAGCCAGGAAGTCTGCTCATGGGAGAGGTGCCATCTGGGATTCACAGTGGCTGTTGGGAATTGGTTTTGCTCTTCTCCCTCCTGCCCTTCCCCGAGGCCTCCTTCCGGAATCTACATGCTGGTAGGAGCTCATATTTCTACAAATGGTGCTGTGGGCTGGGTATTTTCCTGTCCAGGATTCTGTCCCTGGCCAAGAGCATGGCTTTCCTGTGGATAGAGGGGTACTCTGTGAGTGTGCTGAGGCTTCGACCCACACTGCACTCTCCTGTCAGTTCTGCCCATGTGGGCTCCCTTGATTCCTGACATTCATTCACAAATCTCCCTTCTGTGACCCTGAGCAATGCAATCAAGTATTAGAGTTAGTGGATCTGGCTTGCAGACCTGTCTCCAAGTCCCCAAAGTTTAGTCCCAGACCATGCCAAGGAGAAAAAGTGTGCTGGTCCCAAGTTGCTTATGGAGTGCTCAAGCAGATTTGAAGTCCTTCCACTTCAGGGTATGCCCTGCTCTGCTAGAGCAGCCAGGCATCAGCTCCAAAGAGAGCTGGCAGGCAAGAAGCTCATAGTCCTGGGGGAAGCCTTGGTGTGCTGGGTGACCCAACAGAGGGGAAGCAGCTGGTGCTGAGAGTCTTGGCTCAGTTGTCTCTTGGGGCACCAGTGCCTCTTGGCACTAGTAAGTGGGGGAGGGGTAAGGGAAGAAAAGAGTCTAGATGGAGAGCTGGCATTCTGGTTGTCTCTGTCCTTCTCCCTGAAGGTAGCCTGCCCAGATCCCCTGGGACCCACTGGTCCCTGTGCCTGCCATGATCTGGGCAGGAGTTGGAAAATGTTTGTCTGGGAACGAGTGACACAAAGACTGAGGGACTGAAGCTCCCTGGGGGAGGACAAAGGCACACAATGGGTAAAGAAGCACTATGGCACACACCATCTCAGCTTAGGTCTATGGTGATTAGAAGTGACCCTGAGTGGGCTGGTAGCCTGGTGCTCTGTCCTCAAGAAGCTCCCATTTCATTGGGAGCTTCAGTGCATACTGACTTCTATAGGTGTGAGGAAGGAGAAAGAAAATCCCCACCTACTCTTTCTACTACACTTCAAGCCTCTCAGTGCTTGATCTCTGCCAATATCTCACTCCTCTGTTTTTCTCTGCAACTTCTTCCCATGGAATCTCTGGTAGGTTCTGGCACTTTTCCCTCAGAATTATGCCCAATCTTTCTGAGATGATCTGGCAACTCAGCTGATGTCTCCAGTTAGCTATCTTCCTAATCTTCTCTTTAACATTCCTCACTGGGGTGGGGCCTATAGCTCAGTGGGTAGGGTGCTGGCCACATAACCCTGAGGCTGGCAGGTTCGAGCCCAGCCTGGGCCAGCTAGAACAACAATGACAACTGTAACAACAATGACAACAAAATAGCCGGGCATTGTGGTGGGTGCCTGTAGTTCCAGCTACTAGGGAGGCTGAGGCAAGAGAATCACTTGAGCTCAAGAGTTTGAGGTTGCTGTGAGCTTTTGATGCCATGGCACTTTACCCAGGGCAACAGCTTGAGACTGTGTCTCAAAAAAAAAAAAAAAGAATTTCTCACTGGATTGGCACATGTCTCCTTCTTTGATGCTCTTTTTCATAGCTATGTACATTAATGCAATCATGGGGTACAATGTGCTGGTTTTATATACAATTTGAAATATTTTCATCAAACTGGTTCCTATAGCCTTCACTGCATTTTCTTAGTTATTGTGTTGGGACATTTATATTCTATGCTCAGTAAATGTCACATGTACCCTTGAAAGATGCACTGTAGCTGATGCTCTTAAGGATGAAGGTTGTGGGCCAGATAGCAAAAGTGACCTGAAGAGAGAATGGGGAGGGCCCGTAGTGGCCTTCTGGTAGAGAACTCCAGCTGCACAAGGAGGAGGGGGAAGGATCCACTCCTAGCAGGCCCCATAGTAGAGGATGACAAGGATGGCTGACTTGCTGGAGCTCGGTTAGGGCAGAGTGCTGGGGAACCCAGGTCTGGTCAGGGAAGCCAGGTCTGGGGAGAAAGTGGCACCCCTCTCTCCAGCGAAAGGGCTGCCTGCGCTCTGGACCCTTTAGGCTTGGCCTCTGAAAACCCAAATCTACTTCCCTCCTCGCAGTGAGTGCTGCAGAGTTTGGGGGAACTGGGGATAAGACGTTTGTCTCTGCAGCTCTGCAACAAAAGCCTCATTTCAGCTTCTCTAAGTCTTTTACAAAATGCTCATATTGTGTGCACCATCTGATCTAATGACACAAACAACCAGATATGTGAATGTGGTGGTCACTCAATGACTGAAATAGACTGATAACATGGCTCACACAAGGCAAGAGTGTTGCATCTAAATTCAGTTGTTTGACATGCCACTCCTGAGTTTTGCCAGGAAAGTGCCAGGGGGCAAAACCAAAGGGTTTTGAAAAGGAAGTAGAAAAGGAAGCCTCTAGTGGGCAGGCGCTGTGCACTGTGTGCTGTGGAGTCAGACAGCAGGGCCCTTCCTTGACTGCTGCACCCCAGCAAGGATTGAACTTTGATGTCAGTGTATCCTCATGGCAGAAGGGTAGTGAACACATATGAGGACAAGCCGAGCATTGGTTCAGAGAGAAGTCTGCCCAAGTCAATATCTTACAAATCTATGCAGATGTTATCCTTAAGTCTATTAATGCTTTTTGACTCTCCAGAGCTTCTAGGAAAACTTTTGCTTCGCAAAGATGCCCCATATTAAGCATGTGGCACCCAGAGAACCTCAGGTTGAGATTATTTGGGGAATATTTGAGGCTATGAAGTTCAGTTTGCCAGGGTCTGACCCACAGAAGAAAAGTAGATTGCACTCCAGATAGAACTGAGTGAATGTGAGGAGAGAACTCAGTGAACACTATCACAGTCTCTCCACAGAGTAGTGACCTGGGAGCAAAGTGAACCAAGCCTGTTCGCCCATCACCACTCACAGCTGTTGCTGATGTCTGAGTTAAGGGAGTGAGGGAGTCTGAGACTTCTCAGTCCTGAATTCCATGCTCCTTAGACCCCTTCCACTGGAAAATCTGCGTGGAGATGAGAGAAAGCTGAAAGGGAGTGAACAGCTGGGGTACCGAGCCATCTGATCAGGGGCCAGGCTCTTGGTGGTGATGTCAGTTGTGAGGGGTATGGTGACTTCACTACATTCTACTCCTGCCCACCTAGTCCCCAGTCTTTGCTCTGCTATGTGAGAGGGGAGCACAGGGCAGGGACCCAGGGCTTTGGAGATGGGAGCCCACAGAGCCTAAGGAGGGCAGGTTTGGGGTGGCAGGAGGCAGGGGCCCAGGCTAGAGCCGGGAGTAGGGGGAATCACCAGCCCAGAGTCACTGGGGGTAACTGGGGTTGGGCGGGAGCAATCAGTTGAGGGGCCAGGACCAGCTGAGGAGACTTTGGTGAGGGAACCAAGGGCCACCGTGAGGATAGCTCTGTGTGTCTCAGCCGTGGCACAGACTCTAGCCATGGTCCTGCCCTAGGAGATGGGGGGGGCGTCTTTGGACTGGGTTGGGAGCTGCTACCCTGGCATGTTGAACCTTTGCCCTGGTCAGTTTTTCCTGTCAGATTTATTCTGACATCTCAGGTGGTGGTGGGGGAAAGCAGGATCTGTGGGAATAGGAATGGGAACTCATTTATGAGGTTCAGGTAACTACAGCACACATTCAGACAGCCTCCACTCCCTACCAGGGCAGAAAGGCAACTGAGCCAGGACAGGTGCGGCCTGGAGGTATCAGGGAAACACATGTGGGTGGGCATGGCCTCAGTGCTCCCCGCTCATTGATCAATGAGGAAGATGACAGTAAAAGGGGGTGTGGCCAGGCAGGCCAGTGGAGTAGAGTCACAATGGAAGCTGCCCACTCCAGGAAGAGTGGGGCCCAGCAGGACCTTTCATGGCCCCCTTCAAAGAATTCTGTTACCTGCTGCACCTGAGAGGCCACTCTCCCAGCTTCACCCTGAACCTTCTGGTTTCTCTGAACCCTCCACCCCCTCCTCCCATGGGAGTCTCTGATCCCAGGTCTCAGAACAGCCCTGTGCATGCAGACTTCCTTATCCCAGAAATCAGCTCCAGGGACCCCCACCTGGTCCTCAGAAGCCCACTTCCTCAAGGGTCCCTTCTCTGATCCTGGAAGCATCTCTGTCCCCCTTGCAGCCAGATCCAGCTGAGGGCACTCAACTACTTCCCCAGCTGTTTCTCCTCCTGGACCCTGAGGTCAGTCCCCTTTGCTCTGAAAGCAAGCTCTGGGTCCTGAGGTTACCTTGGCGAGGGTCCTTCCAAACCCCTGTATAACTGGACCTCTAACCTACCCCCAGGAAGTCAATCAGTGCTGCCCTGAGCCCTCCTTTCCGTCTCAACCACAGGCCTGCCCTGCTCAGGACCTCCAGGCCATTTCTCAACCTCTGCCCTTTCTTTCCTCTTGCTCTCCAATATTCTAAGATGTGCTGACCAGTCCTGGTCAGGGACTCCTCCTCTTCCTCCCCCACTGTGGCTCTGGAGCCTGGCTCACTTAGTGTCTGTCCAGTCACCAGCTGATTCTAAATCTAAATAAACTTCTTTTTATATTGGGAACAAAAAACCCCAAAAGGATGAAGGTTGTGGATGTTGGTGCTCTTTATTATGTGGATGGTCACATAGGAAATATGATGCTTGATGTCCTGGGAGTCTACTCGTTTCAATGTCTTCCTCCATTACCTGTTCTGTGGTGGACAATACTGTCATGAGCTCATGTATTTGATCTATTGGAAAGAATATTCTTCATTTTTATTTTGTAATTTTTAGCTAAACACACTTGGAAAGCACACTATAGAATGTTATATTTTCTATACTGAAATATGTAAAGACATCTGCAAATTAGTACCTAGGAATGAAGACATACATTTATAAATATATACATTCTAGGTTCGATAAGGTAAATGTAAACAGATGTCATGACTCCTTTCAAACAGAAAACCCACAAGACTAATAGGAGAACCAATTGGCTCCTTATAATATAAATGTGTAAAATTAAAGCATGGTAAACTGATATTTACATAAATATCAAACCAACAGTTTATACATTGTCAGTAACCTTGTAAGATGTGTCACGAATAGTTCATTAAATGTATTTTTACCCCAATGGAGAAGATATTCAGAGGCTAAATCCTGACACTTTAAAATAACACATATAATAGTCCACATCTGCTTGACCACTGCCTCAAGTGTGAGAAACATGATGTTGTAACTGTTGTGATCTGAAAAGATAGACTCGGACCCCACCCACTTAGATGCAATTAATTGGAGATTATTTACACCTGCACAGGGGACCGCTGCTCTGAGAGATAGGCAGCCTTGAAGTGGAGTGCAGGTGGTCTTTTATATTCTTTTTGCGTAGCTAAGCAGGTCAGTACAGAAGTGAAGCACTGTGGTTAACTCAGGGCAGGGTTACAGTCTAGGTAACAATGGTTACAGTCTGGATAACTATGGTTACAGCTTGAGAAACACAGCTTGAGTAAGTTTCCCACTATTGTTTGTTCACCAGGGACTAGGGGGTTTTTGTGAACTTGGGGACTTATCAGTGCTTCCTTATTCTGAACCCTTTTCTTAGAATTGACCCTGGAGGGGGGAGCTGGGAGATGGAACGAGAATGGAAACTTGCCTATTACATTCCCCACTAATCTTTTGTGGGGAATCAAATCCTTGATTCATCTGAATTACTAGGGAGGGGTCTCCCTGGCAAGTGGTCTTAGGACCCAGAACTTCACAGTCCAGCTATAAGCATACATATGAAAGTATTTTGAGTGGAGCAGATGGGCATCATTTGCTTCTAGATCGCTGTGGCACAGGGGGTGAGCGTGGGCCAGGTAGGGGCACTGACAGTGAGGTGTGGTTGAACGGGGGGGTTGTGCACTTCCATCTCTCCAGTCAGGGATAGGTCAGGGGCTAGGTCAGGGCCCTGGTACACTGGGAAGTTGCCATCTTCGTTCTCAGAGGTTAGAGGATGCTGCATCCAATTTCTTGGGTTCTTTATCCCGCTTTAGGCTCAGTATCTGCTGTCTCTGGTGCTGATAGTGTACATCTTCATGCTGTGTGCCAGCTGCTGGTCACCAGGTGACATCCGAGGTGCCACAGGCGAGTTGGGAGCCTTTGGGGATGCATAGCCTGCCTTTTGGGTCAGGCAGATGGCTCACTGCAGCCTGCACCAGTATATAGTTGCCACAGCAAGGGAGGCTCTACAAGCCACGCAGAAGGCTACAATTAGTACAAAGGTGAGGCTGTCTTGTGCTCACCTCAGGGCTCCAGGGGGGACAATGTGCACTGGCCTAGAGGACATATGGGAGACTCAGGAAGTATGGGACGTGGGCACAGGGGCTCCCTGTGTTGACAGGAGACCAGGTTCAAATCCTTGACCCAGCTCTCAGAACCCCAGCATGGCTGCAGCCTCTGGGAGCTAGCTGCTGTCTGGCTGTGGCCAGGGGTGGAGCTGTGAGACTTCAGTGCCCTGCCCCCTTCCAGGCTAATTCCTGGGCTAGGAAGTTAATTTTATTTTTCACTCTGGGTTGGGGCTGGTCCTTTCCTGGAGGCTGTGGAATCCTGAACACACACAACCCTTGATGGTCCTCCTGGAAGGGCTGCAGATAAGGCTCACAGGCATGGGCTCCTGGGGCATTTTGCCCACTTCTTTAGGGTACAGTCCAGGCATCCAGGGCAGGCAGCTACATCCTGGCAGTGGGCGGAGGCGGCGGCCCCGCACAGGGCTGAGCCAAGGAAGAGGCTGGAGAGTTGCCATTTTTTAGCCCTGCTGCTGGGGTAGTATGGAACCACACGGCTGGGGCTTGGTGCAGGCTCCTGGCATTACTTTGGGAGAAGTTGAGGGTGGGGAAAGCCAGGAAGGAGTGGCTTCCGAAGGCTGGCACCAGGGTGTGTAGTGTCTCCTCACAGATTGCACCTACCCTGCCTGTAGGGCAGCCCTGCCAGAGTATGGAGGCGGGGCTGGGAGTCACAGTTTTTTTTGGGGGGAGGGGCTGCTTGGTTTTTTTCTGGCACACAGCTGGGGATAGTTGGCGGGAGCTGGCGTGTGGTGGGATGACTGGGGTCTTGACAGAGGGCTGGTGGGAGCTCTGGATGTGGTCATAGCAGCTGGTCTTGAACCCCTCAAGTTTCAGTACTGTTAGATAATTGCCTCAGAAAGCGCCTTCCCCTAAAAGCCCCTTCCTACTCTTAAAGTTACAACTTCTCAACTCCTTCCCAAGCACAGGGAATGGCTTACCTCATCACTCTGTTCCAATTACCTGCTGCCTGACCCTAATGGCTCTTTCTGCCAGAGCAATAACTCCTTACTGGTTATCCCACCATCCCATCACCATTCTGAGACTTCCCTATATAAGAGTACGTTTCTCCTCCTCCCTCTCTCTCTCTTTCCTCCCTTTCCCTGCCTTTCTCCTCTGCTCTCTCTCTCCACATTCTCTCCTCATCTCTCTCCTCTTCTCTCCTCTTTTCTCTTCTCTTTTTCTCTCCTCCTCAGTGCTGCTCTGCAGCCTCCCTCCCCACCAGTAAAAACCTTTCGTACAAGCCTTGGTGGTCTGTGAGATCTCTGCCGTTGGAGTGTCTCCCTTTCATCTGGTGTCCAAAGTGGGATATAATTAGGGAATGCTCCCAAGGGTAGCTTCCACCCCTTCCATGGGGTTTTAGCTCCCAGGGGCTCCCTATCCACTTCACGCACCCTCGGCGGCTCACCACCCCATTGGCTTGTGTCCATCTGCCAAGACGCTCTAACCAGTATCCAACATTGGCCTCATTTGGATTTGATAAGTACCCCTTTGGGAGTAAGTTTTTCCCTAAATTGTGGGCTAGGATACTTATATTCCTGAGAATTCACCCATTTCTCGAGGCTTGAGTTCCCTACTCCCATTGATCTTGCATGGCTTAGCCCAGGGTTTCCAGGCCTCGCACAAAAATTCCTAACGTCGGGTTTCAAGCTCTCCTCGGCCCCATGGTCTGACACTGATCTAGGCACAGTGATGACTGCCCTAGACTGTGTTCTCGTTCTCTTGGCCAGCCATGAAGCAGCGGAGATGTCCACCCTTTGTCCTGGTCTTCGCGTGATTCTGCTCACGCTTTATTCTTGAGACAAATCGCCATGAGTGCAGGCCATTCTGTCCCACCTAACTCCGCCTCAGGGGTACTTATCATGCCACCTGGTAAAATTAGAATTAAATGTAAAGCCAAATAAAATATCAATTAAACTCTCTACCCAGGTTTGACTACTTTACAAGCTAAACAACCAAAATATCTAACCAAGGTATAGTTCATTTAATTTTTCTTTAATTTAAAACTTATATAACTATTGTGAGCACCTTGGCAAATGGAGCGAGGTCCCCTATATTTAGGACTTCTCATATCTTAAAACCAAACCTAATTTATGTTCAAATAATTTCAAAATTGTTATAACAAAGGACTCTTATACTCTCCATCTCCCTAAACAAAGCCTATTCAACCCAACCAATAACCCCCTGCTGTGTAAGCACGCAACCTCGGTCCTGAAAACGAAGACCCCACCATATTCGGCTCCTCCCTCAAATGCCCAGTTAGCTCCACCGTCTATCCCTCCTACTCCCTGTCAACTAATCTAAGCTCATGTCCTAACTCCTCCCCTCCAGCTAGCCCTCAGAATTCTTTCTTGTCACTCAGTCCAAAGACGGCTACTTTAAAAAACACTTCCGAACCTCTTTACCCCTTTCTTTCTCCAACTCCTCCATATGTGTAAACTAAGGTCCTTTACTTCTAATCCTTTTCATTTTATTCAAAAATTTCAGTTTATTACTATGTCCTATCAACTTACCTGGCATAATATTTTTGTTATTTTAGCTAATACCCTAACCTCTGATGAACACAAACGAGTGTGGGAGAGGGCGAAAGAGGCAGCAAATCAATTTCATATGTCAAACAATGAATATCCTACAGATGACACTGCAGTCCCTAACTCCCAGCCAGATTGGAATTATAATGATAACGCTGGGGAAAAAATAGACATTTTTATTACCTTCATTCTTTGTGGACTTAAAACTTCCACCAAAAAGGCTATCAATTATGATAAATTACGAGAAATCATACAAGATAAATCTGAAAATCCTTCAACTTTCCTTCAACACCTTACTAAGGCTTTTGTTAAATATACTAACTTAAATCCTGAAACAATAGATGGAAAAAATGTTCTTATAACTTATTTCTTTAACCAAAGTCACCCCGACATTAAACTAAAATGCTTGGAGCTCGGACCCCTGACACCCCAGGCTGTAATTTTAAACGCAGCCTTTAAAGTTTACATGGGATGAGATGATATTTTCTGAAGGGAGAATAAAAATTCTCAAACACCAAATTTTCAAATGCTAGCTCAAAACATTACAAACAGTATCACTGAGACCATCATTCTAACCTGCCTAAATCATCAGGGGCCAAAGGCTACTTCATAACTCAGCCACCTGAACCTTACTACAAATATGTTGAAGAAGACCACTGGGTACGATGTTGTCTTAATCTCAGGCCCCCGACAGTGCCATGCTCTCTCTGCAAAAAAAAGGACCATTAGAAGGCTGATTGCCCCTTGGCCCAAAGAGGCTGTGGAGCCAGCCAACCTATAGCACCTACATACAGCAAGGGGCTTGTTGGGGCTTGCCTCTTCTGAAGACTGACCGAAACCCTAGCTTCTCTCACCTAATGCACCTCTACAGAGCCAAGAATAACCTGATGGTGGCAGATAAAATGATTGTCTTCCTATTAGACATAAGAGCTAGCTTAGTTCTTAAAAGTTCAGCGGTCCTACCTCCTATTATCTTTTGGGGTAAAGTATTTTTCCCACCATCGACATCAAACTCCTTTTTACACTATATAATTGACAATTTCTCATTTATATATTCCTTTTGGTATTACCTTCCTGTCCAATTTCCCTTTTGGGATGTAACATACTTTCCAAATTAGATACCACCCTCACTTTTAATCTTAAATTGATAAATGCTGACCCATCTCCTTCTGCCTCACTCTGCCTCGCCCTTTCCCAAACCATAAAAAACCCATCACCCTAGCGTATTCCACCAGAGCAAATAAATCCTAAGATTTAAAATACAACCCCCCCTCAATTACCTCCTACTCTCCAATTCTTATTAAACTAAAAGAACCCTCTATTTTTTACTTTTCAACATCAATATCGACTTCCCCAATCTATTCTCTTAAAACTTCAACCTGTTATACAAACCTTTTATCCCCAAACTTCAAACCTACTGCCTCTAACTCATCATCCACGATTAAAATTACACATCAACTCATCTCCTAACACCTCCTCTGAACTCCTAAATCAACCTACATCCTATAAAATCTACCAACACTCAAAACCCACTCTAAATTACACTTCTACCTTTCCTCACATCTATAATTATCCTAAAACTAATGGCTCTGGCTCCATACATAACTCGTTTTATTCAAACCCAACTCTCAAAGTTATCCCAACAGGTAACTACTCAGCTGATACTTCAAACCCAAATACAGCTCGTAACCTACAAGAAGAAACTAGTCTTCGTGAATGGGCTATACTCTACTCAGACCATAAGACCTTCCTGAACACTACTTCTAAACAACCACCACATCCTCCTAACAAAAATTGTCCTCTAGTTGACCAATTAAAAGTACATGCCCCTCCCAGCTGGAAGAAATTACAGAAGAGAGAACTCAATGTCCACTACCCCAAGGCCAACCCCCTATTTTTATATATCAAGAAGGGAGGAAAGTTAGATAATTGACTCAGAAAGCCCCTTCCCTCCAAAGCTCCTTCCTACTCTTAAAGTTACAACTCCTCCCCAAGCACAGGGAGTGGCTTACCTCATCACTCTGTTCCAATTATCCACTGCCTGACCCTAACGGCTCTTTTCTGCTGGAGCAATAACTCCTTATTGATTATCCCACCATCCCATCACCATTCTGAGACTTCCCTATATAAGACTACGTTTCTCCTCTCTCTCTCTCTCTCCCCTCTTTTCCCTTCTCCTCAGTGCTGCTCTGCAGCCTCCCTCCCCCACCAGTAAAAACCTTTCCTACAAGCCTTGGTGGTCTGGGAGATCTCTGCTGGTGGAGTACCTCCCTTTCAAGTATACCCTGGAATACCTTGGTGGCAGGGCAGTTAGAGCCCTTTGTCAGGAAGCCCTCTTTATGGGTGGCCCCAGGATTATTATGCTGTTGCCCTCAGGGGGGTTAAGTTCCTCAGAGCTTCCCCTGCTGGCCTCCTGGTCCCTTCTCAGTTCCTGGTAGGGGAGGGTGCTGGGGGGAGGTGGCAGTTCTTTACTCAGGATAAGGCCCAAGGTGGTCAGTGTCTCTGGGGTTTTTACTACAGTGGGTAGAGCCAGCCTTTTTTATGCAGGAAGTATTAAACTTACAGTGTATCTCTGTATAGGTTTTGGGTGTTGAGGGGGTTGTTTTACAACCAACAGGGTTTAGAGCATGGCTATCTGGATACTGCCCGCACTTGGGGTCAGTCATGTCAAGTTTACAAGAGTATTTCTGAAAACAGCTTCAGGCCCTGCCTTGTTGACTTTGAAAGTAGGTGTGCAACGCATGCAAGCAGCTCACTGGCTGACTGCCTAGTGGCAACCTAAGATGAAGACCTTCTTTCTGACAGCCTGAGGGTGAAAAAAGGGTGGGGCAATGGATCTCGTGATTTTTTTTTTTTTTGGAAACGCCAGATACATGACTCTCCTAGGCAGCCTTCGTCTTCCCCCTTTCCCTTCTGCAAACCGGGCTCCCTCACTCCTCACCCACCCTAGATCCACGGTAATGGACTCTTTTGGGTTTTTGGAATTTTCTTGGATCCAAACACTGGTATCAGACTGGCAGGAGCTGGGAGTCTGTTTTTGGCAGCGAAAAGGCAGGGGGCAGTCAAGATGGGGAGGGGATTGTAATCCAATCATCTGTTCACAGTTGTCCCACACAGTTACCCAGAGCTCACAGCTGCAGGGGATATAGCTACTCTGCCTATTAGTGACAATGCCTCAGAAATTTTAGAAACCAGGCTCATAATGGTTACACTTGAGGCTACCCACACCTGGGTGGCAGGCAGCTATACACTGCTGTAGGTGAAAGGGTGGCACTTGACTGGCAGATTCAACAGGTAATTGGGACAAGGAGATGAGATAAGCAGGCCACTCCTTGTTGTTTAGAGGGCAACTCCCTGTGCTTGGGAAGGAGCTGTAGCTTTAAGGGTCTTGGTCTGTTGAAAGCAGGTAGGGGCTTTCTGGGGAAGAGGCTTTTTCTGAGGTAATTACTGACAGTAGGTGACATCATCGCTACTGCACACAGGATTAGGTGTTGGGGGTGGGGCGTTTACATAGCTGGGTACATAGTCCCAAAGGCAGGTACTGTGTCTTTACAAGTCTCTGTCTACCACTGATCACTGGGTCCTCTGCGGGCCACTCAAATCTTCTGTCTGAGGTTACAGGCTTGCAGGAGTACATGTGCTGTACTGGGTCTATGTTGAGAATCTCCTCCACTGTGCTGACCATGGTGTAGCCGAGGTTGGCAAGAGGTGGCCAGAGAGAGGGCACGGGCCAGGCCACACAGGGATGGGACTAGACAGAATAGGACAGAGTTCTCCTGAGGCTGCAGGCACGCAGGCAGTGTGGGGGCGGGACCCTGGGCAACACTGCCCCCTCCCCAGGGGCCTGCGCCCGCCCTGGCCAACCTGCGTCCTGTGACCCTTGCTGGCAGCGAACAAAGCACTGGGACGTGGGGGGTTTTGCGTTTTACAAGTCACTGGTGGAAAAGGGGACATAAATCATGAAAGGCTATCCTGTTGAGGATGGGGTGGGGGCTGGTTGGAGCAGGGGTAAAATAGGAGCCACCAACGAACGGGCTTCCCCAGGGGATTTAGGGCAGATGTGGAATGGGGGCTAGTACGTGATTACCCCTCGGGTCAGATGTGCTGCCAGCAGCACCTTCACAGTTGTTTAAGCTAGTGTCTGTTCTCTGTACAGATGCAGAATCTGAGGTAGGACTAAACTACCTAGGACTAGACAACTAAATAGCTGTCTCCATTGGGCTTATTCTGCCACTATTCTGCCTCTGAAGATGTTCTTTGTAGCAAACATTCCATTTGTTCTAGGATTCCCATAAAAGCCGCATTCTGTACTACATAGCATGGGCCCTGGGGTCTGGTTAGTCTCCTGAGACATTTTTCTGCCTGTGGAGACTCAAATGCAGGAGCCAGGCTTGCACAGAACACTGGTGCAGTGGGGCCAGGCCCAGGTCTCAGGGAAGGGCGAGCCGGACGTCCTGGAGCTGCTGCTGTGGGCCAGGAGCAAGTTGAAGTCACAAGTGGAGGAGATGATGCCATCGTGGGGTCTTCCTTTGTTCCTGAAGCAGCCCAAGCGCAGCTGGGACATGCCAGAGCTTGGAAAGTGTGAGGAGGGAGGCAGGTGGCGGGGGAGCGGTAGGAAGGGCCAACTAGGGGACTGAGTGGAGGGTGTGCAGCTAAGCCTTTGAACCGTGAAGGCCCACTGATGGTGCCGTCTGCTGCTTCTGCCACTGCCAGGGAAAGTGAGTGGCTCCAGGAGCAGATGAGCTGGTACCTGAGATGCAGACAGCTCTGCGACCCGGCACACTGACGCACTCCACGCAGTGCTTGGGAGGTGAGGGAAAAGGGGGGGGGGAAATTTGCTGGAATAGCTGGGTGGTAGTACAGAGGAGGGTGCAAAGAATGGGGCTGGAGGAGAGGGTCCAGGACCGTGTCCTCATGGGAAAGGGGGCAATATGGGAGTGTCTTTAGGTTCTTCTGATTTAGGGACCTGAGTCTTGGGATGGCATGTCTGAGAGGGTCCTGGTGGAGAAGTAAAGAAAACGTGAGATGGAGTTAAGTGAGTGGTGTACTTCTGAATGTAACTTGGGCTTTCAGAAGCGATGTTGATTCATACATTGATGTAGGGGATCTGGTCCAGGTGGCCAGTGTGGCCGTAAACTATTGTCTGGATGTTAGAGAGAAGGGGGGAGGTTAAAAGACCCAGTGGGGTGGGAGGTGGTCAGCTCATCGCGTAAGCCGGCCAGTCTAGTTCACAGAGGGTGCGCAAAGTGCCTGGTTTCACTTTTGCACCGTATCCCTTGGCATGGTGGCTGAAATTGGAAAAATTACTGAGGAAATGTTTTAATGGAGTCAGCAGGGCAGATGGCCCCTGTCCCATTGCAAACAAATTATTAAGCGGACACTGACTGACAAAGATGCACAAAAAGCAGCGATACAGATGACTGACAACCACAGAAGACTGACAACCCGAAGAGACA
Source organism: Galagoides demidoff (assembly GCA_963574575.1). Lineage (NCBI taxonomy): Eukaryota > Metazoa > Chordata > Mammalia > Primates > Galagidae > Galagoides > Galagoides demidoff. The sequence continues at coordinate 6,041 of CAUYQV010156647.1, read as the reverse complement.
GGGAGACGTCTCTCCTCTGTCTTGGGAACTGACCCTCAGTTGTGTCCAGCTAGTCAAGTTCCCCAAATTCTCTAGAGATCCAGACAGATTTACCCAGGGTGCCACAGCTGAGTCACCAGAATGGAAAATTTGGAAACCTGTGACTAAGTCCACACAACTGACAGCCTGGGGCGGAGGAACATCTCTCAGAGGCCTTCCCCTGGTGCCGTCAGCCGGTGGCAGGTCCAGGTGGGGGGGAGACTGCTGCTCTGAGAGACAGGTGGCCTTGAAGTGGGGGTAGGTGGTCTTTTATACTCTTTTTGCATAGCTAAGCCGGCCAGTACAGAAGCGAAATGTTGCAGCTTGCTTGGGACAGGGTTACAGTCTGGGTAACTATGGTTAAAGCTTGAGAAACACAGCTTAAGTAAGTTTCCCACTATTATTTGTTCACCAGGGACTAGGGAGTTTTTGTGAACTTGGGGAATTTCAGTGCTTCCTTATTCTGAAGCCTTTTCTCAGAATTGACCCTGGGGGAGTGGAGGGGAGCTGGGACATGGAATGGGAATGGGAACTTGCCCTTTGCAATGATTTTATGATAAGCAGTCTGTTATTTTTAAACAAGACATTCTAAACAAATGTTTAGATTCTAAGCAGAAAAAAATTATAGGAACTATTAGATTCACATGAAACAAGTTAACTCTATCCAATTCATTAATTTTCTTATGCTGTAGCTGTTACCTTAAATTTTTTCTTTCTTTCTTTTTTTTTTTTGAGACAGAGTCTCACTTTGTTGCCCTTGGTAGAGTGCTGTGGCATCATAACTCACAGCAACCTTCAACTCTTGGGCTCAAGAGATCCTCTTGCCTCAGCTTCCCAAATAGATGGGACTATAGGCACCCACCACAATGCCCGGCTGTGTTTTAGAGACAAGGTCCTACTCTTGTTGAGGCTGGTCTCGGACTCCTGAGCTCAGGCAATCCACCTGCCTCAGTCTCCTAGTGTACTAGGATTACAGATGTGAGCCACTTACCTTAACATTTTTTAAGGTCCTTTATTTCTTCTTTGTTAATTTTGGTAAACTAGGCACATTTTAAAAGGAAGTTTGTGTCAAAACAGCAGTACTGAAATCAGTCCAACATTGGACCCTGGCAACCAGTTTCTCACTGCCCATCTACATGACACTATCAAATGTAAGTATTCACTCTCTTCTGAAAAGTATACATCTTCTCGAGCACTGGTGGAAAGCAAAATGGACTTTTTGTTTTCTGTATAAAAACAGTTCTCACTTTAGAAAAATTAAAAATGGCCTACTCTACACTCTTCCTAAAATCTTGAGGACAAAGAACATACATTTAAGTTTCATCAAGACTGCTTTAGAGCCCTCTCCTCTTGTTTACATTATTAGTAGTGGCAGTCAAAATAAAAAAATAAGATCTGGGCTTGGCACGTGTAGCTCAGTGAGTAGGGCGCTGGCCACAGACACGGAGGCTGGCAGTTTTGAGCCCATTCCAGGCCTGCTAAAGAACAGTGATAACTGCAACCAGAAAATAGCTGGGCCTTGTGGCGAGTGCCTATAGTCCTAGCTACTTGGGAGGCTGAGGCAAGAGAATCGCTTGAGTCCAAAGCTTTGGGCCCTGCTTTTTAAATTTTAATGTATATGTGTTTCTCTACCGTAACAACATTGTACAAATTTACGTTTACAATCACATGCATGATCTACAGTAAGAAAAAAAAAGTTTGGATTATAGTGTTTTTAAATTGTGAATCACAATTCAGCACCTGTCTTGTTATAATTAATAAGGCAACAGCAATGTTGTATACTACAACAATACTTCCTTTCCACAGTCTAGTACAGAGTCAGGGTCAATGAGAGCCCTGATGAGGTGCCAATCTTAACCTCCTGTGTAATCTGTATACGCTTTCTAAGGGTTTTGAACTGATGAAAGGGGTCCTACGTGAGTGACACTATTATAGGCTGGACTAGTTACAGCAGCTGTTAAGGTGCATTGAGCACAACTCATATTGTGCTTACAACCAGATGACGTGGTTTGGAGGTTTCCAACTCTTGGATTTCAATCCTTCCTTGGCTTTACATTGTTTTCTAGGAAAGAAAAGCTGCTGGTGTGTCCATTCACAGCAGCCATGGACCCATTCTGGTGGTCCTTCAGGTGGTCTTTCCTTTAGGAGGCCCCCTTCCTGTTGTAGATCTGAATATAGAAGTTTGTGAAGAGAGCAATCAGGGAAATCATGTGTTTGATCTGGAAATACAACCAACCAAGAGGGAATGCGCACCGCCAGATGACCCCACCTCTGGTCTGGACGATTGTCAGCACAAATTGAAGCAGCTGGCTCTGAGTGATATACTTCTTCCACCATAGGTAAGGACGCATGGAAGGGACTGAAGACAGGCTATAGTATGAGTACGTGAAGACATGGATGAAGCTGTTGAGTGTGGTACCAAAATAAGAGTGGCCATAGGGGACCCAGTTCATCATAAACCACCAGATGTTCAGCAAAGAGGCATGGTGGTAGATGTGCAGGATGGTGGTGGTTCTTATGCAGGATGAAGAAGGTGTCCATAAAATCAATCCATTTGGAGAAGTAGTACCACCAGAGGACACACAGGTGATCTTCATATCTGACTCCTGCGCTGTGGGTGCTCTGACAGAAGAAGTTGTATCTGCCTTTTTATACTCCTGTTACTAACTCAACATACAGAGAGACAGCAGCATGAGTCCAAGGTTATACACCACTAAAATACCCCAACAAGACAACGGCTGTCTATTCTTCATGTATTTTGGTCCTAGCCATACAATTTGTAAATACATGATGGAACAGATAAATGTAGGTATGTAATTGTCCAGAAGAAATGATACTTTCACTCTGGTATCTTGGGTACTTAGCAATGCTTTCAAATAGGGACTAAGTGATGCTTCAAATTTTTCCATTTTAAAACCGCTTGGCCCGAGGGGCAGGAGCAGTTTTGAGGAGCAGCAGTGTCAGTGGCAGCAGGAGTGCCCATGGCCTGCACCTGTCTGAAAGTTCAAGGTTTAGGGTGCACCAGTATTGGTTCTTTCTTGGTCCAAGGCTCTCTTCTTCTGTGAAAGTTGGAGACCCAAATAGTGAACTTCCAGGACACATAATTTGGCTTTAGCCTAGGAAACTTTGTACCTGCAATCAGTTGGAAAGTTTAATAGAGCTTGGGTAGGTTTGTGGCATTCCTCTACATCTGGTGCTCCCCCAAAACGTCATCTGCATACCGAATAAGAGTCACTGTGGGATATGTGAAACAACTCAAGTCTAGGGCTAAGGCTTGTCCAAACAAGTGAGGGCTGCCTCTAAATCCTTGAGGTAATTTTGGACCGGTTCAGCTTAGTTTGCTCTTCCCACTTGTCCCTCAGTAGCCCATACTGGGTTAATTTCTGTCTGTAATAAGGGAAGGCATAGTATAGGTTCTTGTCCTATATTCATATAAATGGTTGTTCCCGCTTTAGTTAGTATGTCCCTCCTCGAAAGGGGAACAGGACTTTAGGTGTGATAGGAAGGCTTGATAGAATAGCCAGTTGCCCCAATTGCAACTTAAAGGCTGAGGGAATTTGGTAACCGTCTTTTCAGATATCCCCTGTATAGTTACAGATTTGGGGGACAGAAGACCAGAGTTAGAGAGGAGTACACAAAAGATTACTCCAGTATCCCCAAGAAATTCTGTCTCCTGGCCCTCTACTGTGAGGCAGACCCAGGGCTCTTAAGGGGTGACGACACAAGCTGCAGCCATGAGAAACTGCCCCAGGCACCTTCAGTCCAGTTCAGGTGCTGATGGGGTCACTGTCCCAGGAGGCCTTTGCCTCTGGGGACAGGCTGCCCTCTAGAACATCTCTCTGTCTCTTATACTAATCCCATCATGATGACGCCATATCTCATTACCTAATTACCTCCTCAAAGGTAATTTCCAAATACCACCACCTTGGGGATTAGGGCTTCAACATATAAATTTTGGGGGTTGGCACATTCAGTCCATACCAATGTAGATGGAAAATACCATTATATTTCAATATGAAGATTCCTTTATCATTCTTTGAGATGATTATTTCTTGTTTCTTCCTGCCCTGCTTTTTCCCACTCTCAACTGATAAGTTTGCTTCAAATCATATTGAGGAAGGAACAAAAATCATACCATCAAATTTGTAAACTGCCAGCCTCTACTTCTGTTTTCGCTTCCTTATTTCCTGTTACAACAAGTTAAATTTCCTCCCCTCCAGCTTGGTGCCTGTAGCACAGCAGCTGGGGTGCCAGCCACGTATACTGGAGTTGACAGGTTTGAATCCAGCCTGGGCCCGCCAAACAACAATGCAGCCAAAAAATAGCCAGGCATTGTGGTGGGTACCTGTAATCCCAGCTACTTGGGAGGCTGAGGCAAGAGAATCGCTTAAGCCCAAGAGTTTTAGGTTGCTATGAGCTGTGACACCATGGCACTTTACCCAGGGCCACAGCTTGAGACTCTGTCTCAAAAAAAAAAAAAAAATTCTCCTCTCATCAAAAAGGAGTTTCCACTAACAGTACACTAGATCCCATCACTTTTGTCTTCTTAGGCCCTTGTTCCCTCAGTTATCCTTTTCCCCTCCTACAATATCCATTTCTCTGATTCTCTTGTTTGAATTACTCCTATCAACATACATGCTCTAGTCCAGCAGTTCTCATCCTGTGGGTTGCGACCCCTTTGTTCCATTTGTAACAATGCAGCAACTAGGAAAGTTGAAAACCACTGCCTAGTCTCTCCCACCTTAAGAAAACTCATCCTTGACCCTGTTCTCTTCCTCTGGGTACTGACTTACTCCTTTGTTTTACTTCACAGCCAAATGCTTTATTTTTTTTATTTTCCATTTTTTTGAGACAGAATCTCACTTTGTTGCCCTCAGTAGAGTGCTGTGGCATCATAGCTCACAGCAACCTCAAACTCTTGGGCTCAAGTAATTCTCTTGCCTCAGGTTCCCAAGTAGCTGGGGATTACAGGTGCCCACCACAACGCCCAGCTACTTTTTAGAGATATTGCTCAGGCTCAGGCTAGTCTTGAACCTGTGAGTTCAGGCAATCCACCCATCTCGGCCTCCCAGAGTGCCAGGATTACAGGCATGAGCCACCTAGCTTGGTCACAGCCAAGTGCTTTAAAGGAGTTATCTATAAATAGTGGTTCACTTCCCATTTACTTATATAAAACTTGGTTTTTATTTTTGTCAAATGAAATATATATCTATTGGTAACAATTCAAATAATTCTATTTGAATTTGAATTTTTCTCTGAAAAATAGCTTGTTACTCCTACCCTCAATAATTTCTCTTTCCCTAGAAGCAAACATTTAATTGTTACTTAATTCTATTGGTATTTATGCCCATAACTCTAAATAGCACATCAACATTCCTACTTTATAAATTTTTAGTTTGGGATCATATTTATTGGCATTTGAATATGAAAAATGAAGTTCTAATTTCTTTACTACTACTCATCCCCCCTGTATGTACATTCTTGTGCATACACACAAAGACAATTTATTTTTTCTATCATCCCAATATTATAATTTTGGTTAGATTACTATTCAACATTTATATGATTGTGCATATATATATATATGCTTCATATTGGTTTGCTCCCTTATTTTGACAGAGCAAAGCCATGCATAGAACACATTCTCTATTGGCTTTTGAAGAAAGGAGCAGGGAAGGTAAGCCATTTTAAGAAATCATGTATCTGAAATCATCTTTATTGTACCATCCCACTTAATTTTTTAAGAAGATTTTTTGAAGTAATTTCAGTTGTCCTTTTTTAGTTGTCCTCAAATGGGAGGGTTGTTCTGAGTTACCTAGCTTACTGTTAACTGAATACGAAAGATTCATGTGTCCATTTTCTTTTTTTTTTCTTGACCCCCATTTTTTTTTTTTTATTGAATGGTAACTATGTACGTTAATGCACTTCTGGGGTACAGTGTGGGGTTTTCACATGCAATCCGAAATACTTCCATCAAACTGATCAACACAGCCTTCATGTCATTTTCTCAGTTATTGTTTTAA
>CAUYQV010156644.1:0-18052 GCA_963574575.1 Galagoides demidoff | reverse complement strand
GTGGTCCCAGCTACTTGGGAGGCGGAGGCAGGAGACTCGCTTGAGCCCAGGAGTTGGAGGTTGCTATGAGCTGTGATGCCATGGCACTCTACCCAGGGGGATAGCTTGAGGCTCCGTCTCAAAAAAAAAAAAAAAAGGAATTTTTCTTTGTTAGAGGGTTAGATGAATTCAATATCTTTATTGGACTATTCAGTTCTTTCATTTTCTTTCACTGTCAGTATGATAAGATATATTATTTGAATAATTTGTATATTTAATTGAAATTGTCAAATTTATTAGTGGGGTCTACAGAGACTTATTTAACTTATTGATATTGGCAATTTGGTTTAATCTCTTTTTTGATCACTCTTATTAAGGCTTAAAATTTTATTCATATTTTCAAAGAATCAACTTCAACTTTATTTATTTCTTAGTTATACATGTGTTTTCTATTGCATTAGTTTCTACTCATATTTTCAAATTTCCTTCAGTTTATTTGCTTTTCTCTTTCTAACTTTTTGAGATTAAAGCTTAAGTAATTATTTTTCAACTTAAAAAAAATAATTTATGCAATTAATGCTATCTATTTATTTCTAAATATTGTTCTAATTGCATTTCCAAAATGTGAAGATATTTTATTTAAATAATAATTTAGTTCAATAATTTTTTCAAATAATTTTTATTTTAATTTTAATGTTTTCTTTGACCAAAGGATTATTTAAAATTATATCATTTAATTTACAGTTAGAGATTTTTAAAATATCTTTATGTATTTTAGTTCTAACTTCATGTGGTCAGAGGACATAGTCAGAATTAATTAATCTTTAGAAATTTGTTGAGGTCTTTTTAAAAAAAACTTGAATTTGTTTTTTTTGGCCAGGGCTGGGTCTGAACCTGCCACCTTCGGCATATGGGGCCAGTGCTGCCCTACTGCTTTGAGCCACAGGTACCGCCCTGAATTTGCTTATTTTTAAAAATTTATATGTATTAAAATTACCTTTTTTGTATGTATACAGTTCTATGAGTTTTAACATATGCATAGATTTATGTTTAAATGCTTTTTCTGTATCTCTTGACAGAACCATGTGATTTTTCTTCTTTAGTCTGTTAACATTGTTGATTGATTTAAAATTTTGAACCAAGTTAACCCACATAGTTGAAGAGGCAGAATAGAACAGAGAGAAAATAGCACAGTTGCTAAAGAACTACAAGACTTCATGAAGCATTCAAACATACAAAGAATAAGAATTCCTGAAGTGGAAGAAGATTGTCCCAAAGGGTTGGAAGCTTGACTGAAGACTATTGTAAATGAAAACTTTTTAAGTTTTATGAAAGATCCTGACACACTCCTTTTAGATGGATATCGAACCCTGGCTCATCTCAACTCAAACAGAGCTTCTCCAAGACACATTGCAGCGAACCTGTCCAAAGTCAAGATGGAAGAAAAAATTCTGCAAGCAGCCAGGAATAAGTGCCAATTAACCTACAGGGCAGAGCCATTAGGATGACAACAAACTTTTCAGCTAAAACTTTCCAAGCTAGAAGAGAATTGTCCACCATCAACATTCTTAAACAAAAAAATTCTCAGCCCAGAATTCTGTATCCTGCTAAACCAAGCTTCAAAATGGATGGAGAAATCAAATCTTTTGTGGATATACAAACACTGAAGAAATTCACCACAACAAGACCAACTCTACAGGAAATACTTAGACCTATTGTTAACGCTGAACATCACAATGGACACCAGCAAAGTAGACAACCAGAAGCTAAAGGTCAAAACTTAGCTTCCATAAGGGTGCAAAAAATAAAACTACACAACAGACTTTCACAAAATAAGATGAATAGAATTCCACCATGCTTATCAATTCTCTCAATAAATGTTAATGGATTGAATTCCCCACTGAAGAAGCAAAGACTGGCTGATTGGATAAAAAAGCACAAGCCATCTATATGCTGTCTCTAGGAAATGCACCTAGCCTTGAAGAACAAATGAAGTCTCAGCGTTAGGGGATGGAAAACAATATTTCAAGCAAATGGAAATCAGAAGAAAGGGGAGGGTATTGTAATTTTCTTCTCAGATACAATCAGATGTAAAGCAACTGAAGTTAAGAAAGACAAATATGGACACTTCATGCTGGTCAAGGGAACAATACGACAAGAAGACATTTAAAAAAAAGACATTTCGACTTTAAATATTTATGCACCCAACTAAAATGCTCTAAATTTATAAAAAAGACCTTCATTGGTCTGAGTAACATAATATCCCATAACAACATAATAGCCAAGGACTTTAACACCCCTCTGACAGAACCGGACAGATCTTCTAAATAGAAACTAAACAAAACATGAAGGACTTAAATGTGACCCTAGAACAAATGGGATTAATAGACATATATGGAACACACAATCCCAAAGCTAAAGAATAAACATTTTTCTTATCAGCCCATGGAACATACTCCACAATAGATCACATCTTCAGATATAAATCAAACCTTAGCAAAATTAAAAGAATAGAAATTATACCTTGTATCTTCTCAGACCACAAGGCACTAAAGGTGGAACTCAACTCCAAAAAAAATTTATCTCCACACAAAGGCATGGAAATTAAACCACCTTATGCTGAATGATAGGGTCAGGAAGAAATAAAAGAGGAAATTGCTAAATTCCTCAAACAACAACAATGAAGACAAAAGTTACCAAAACCTGTGGGATATAGCAAAAGCAATCTTAAATGGGAAATGTATTGCTTTAGATGCCTACATTCAAAAAACAGGAAGAAAGTGCATCAACAAACTCATGAATCATCTATGGAATTGATAAAAGAAAAACAATCTAATTGCAAACCCAGCAGAAGGAAAGAAATAACCAAAATTAGAGATGTATGAAATTGAAGACAAAAGAATCATTCAGAAAATTATTAAAATGAAAAGTTGTTTTCTCAAAAGAATAAATAAAATTGATAAACTTTTGGCCAGATTAACTAGAAACAGAAAAGCAAAATCTCTAATAATATCAATCAGAAATGATAAAGGGAAAATAACAACAGATTTCACAGAGATACATAAGTTTACAAAACTTTATGACCAGAAATTTGATAATGTAGAGGAAATGGATCAATACCTGGAAGCACACCCTTCCCCTAGACTTAACCAAGAAGAAATAGATCTCTTGAACAGACCAAATTCAAGCACTGAGATTGAAGAAACAATAAAAAAATCTCCTACCAAAAAAAAAATGGCCTTGTTCAGATGGCTTCACACCAGAATTCTATCAAACTTTCGTAGACAAGCTTATACCCATATTGCAGAAATTATTCCAAATAATTGAGAAGGAAGGAATCTTCCCCAACACATTTTATGAAACAAACATCACCGTGATACCAAAACCAGGAAAAGACCCAACTAAAAAGGAGAACTTAAGACCAATTTCACTAATGAATATAGATACAAAAATACTCGATAAAATCCTAGCCAATAGATTACAGCTACACTTTAAAAAAAAAAATCATACATCACAATCAAGTAAGTTTCATCCCAGGAATGCAAGACTGGTTTCACATATGCAAGTCCATGAATGTAATTCACCATATCAACAGAAGCAAAAACAAAGACTATATGATCCTCTTAATAGATGTAGAAAAACCATTCAAAAAAATTCAGCATCCTTTTCTGATTAGAACTCTTAAGAATATGGGGATAGGTGGCACATTTCTTAAACTGTTCGAAGACGTCTACGACAAGCCCAAAGCTAATTTGACACTGAATGAAATAGAACTGAAAGCTTTTCCACTTAGAACTGGAACCAGACAAGGTTGTCTTCTATTACTACTACTATTCAACACAGTGCTGGAAGTTCTAGCCAATACAATCAGGTAAGAGAAGTTGCATCCAGATGGGGGCAGAGGAGATCAAACTCTTGCTCTTTGCCAATGACATGCTCTTATACTTAGAGGACCCCAAAGACTCAACCACAAAACACCTGGAAGTGATTAAAAAAAAAAAAACACAACAATGTCTCAGGATATAAAACCAATGTCCACAAATCAGTAGTCTTTGTATATGCCAATAACAGCTAAGCTGAGAAGCTAATCAAGGACACAATTTCTTTCATAGTAGCTTCAAAAAGAAAATGAATTGCATAGGAATATACATAACAAAAGAGTGAAGGACCTCTATAAAGAAAATTACAAAACCCTAAGAAAAGAAATAGCAGAAGATATTAACAAATGGAAGAACATACCATGGTCATGGCTGGGAAGAATCAATATTGTTAAAATGTCTATACTTTCCAAAGCGATCTACAGATTCAGTGCAATTCCATTAAGATACCAACATTATACCTTTAATAGTTGGGAAAAATAATTCTTCATTTTGTATGGAACCAGGTAAAAAACCCCGTATAGCCAAGGCAATTCTTAGTAATAAAAACAAAGCTGGGAGCATCACCCAGACTTTAGGCGATTCTACAAGGCCATAGTGATCAAAACAGCATGATATTGGCACAAAAATAGAGATATAGACATTTGGAACCGAATAGAAAACCATGAGATGAAACTCACATCTTACAGCCACTTGATCTTTGACAAACCAAACAAGAATATACACTGGAGAAAAGAATCCCTATTCAGTAAATGGTGCTGGGAGCACTGGATAACCACATATAAAAGACTGAAACTGGACCTGCACCTTTTACTGCTTACAAAAATTGATTCAAGATGGATAAAAATTTAACTATAAAGCATGAAACAACAAAAATCCTCAAAAAAAGTGTGGGGAAAACACTTGAAGATATTGGGCTGGGGAAAGATTTTATGAAGAATACTTCTGTGGCAATTGCAACAACAAAAATAAACAAATGGGATTTAATTAAACTGAATAGCTTCTGTACAGCTAAGGAGACAACAACCAAACCTAATAGACAATCTTCAGAATGGAAAAAGATATTTGCAAATTATGAATTGGACAAAGGCTTGATAACTAGGATCTACAGAGAACTCAAATTAATCAACAAAAAAAGAACCAACAATCCTATGTATCTATGGGCAAGAGACATGAACAGAACCTTGTAAGGAAGATAGACAAATGGCTAACAAACATGAAAAAAAATGCTCCGTATCCCTAATAATCACAGAAATGCAAATCAAAACCACTCTGAGATATCACCTAGCCCCAGTGAGAATGGCCCACATCACAGTTTCAAAGTTGCAGATGCTGGTAGGGATGTGGAAAGATAGGAGCATGTTTACACTTTTGGTGGGACTGCAAATTAATACAACCTTTTTGGAAGGAAGTATGGTGAATCCTCAAATAAATCAAATTATACCTCCTTTTTTTTTTTTTTTTTTTTTTTTTTTTTGAGACAGAGTCTCACTATGTTGCCCTCAGTAGAGTGCTATAGTGTTACAGCTCATAGCAACCTCAAACTCACGGGTGTAAGTGATTCTCTTGCCTCAGCCTCGTAAGTAGCTAGGACTACAAGTGCCTGCCACAGTGCTCAGCTATATTTTTTTATTGTTTTTTGAGACAGAGTCTCACTATGTCATCCTGGGTTGAGTGCCATGGCATGATAGCTCACAGCAACCTCAAACTCTTTGGCTTAAGTGATTCTCTTGCCTCAGAACTGGGACTATAGGCATCTGCCACAATGCCTGGCTATTTTTTTTTTTTTTTGTTACAGTTGTCATTGTTTTAGCAGGCCTGGGGCAGGCTTGAACTCACCAGCCTTGGGGTACGTGGCTGGTGCCCTACTCACTGAGCTACAGGCACTGAGCCTCTTTTTGTTGTTTTGTAATTGTCATTGTTGTTTAGCAGGCCTGGGCCAGGTCCGAACCCACTAGTCCCAATGTATGTGCTTGGTGCCCTAACCACTGAGCTATGGGGTGCTGAGCCTAGACCTCCTATTTGATCCCAGAATCCCATACCAGGCATCTACCCAGAAGAAAAAAGATAATTTTATCACAAGGACATTTGCACTAGACTGTTTATTGCAGCTCAGTTTACAATTGCCAAAATGTGGAAACAACCTAAATGCCCACCAACCCAGGAATGGATTAATAAGCTGTGGTATATGTATACCACGGAATACTATTCAGCCATCAAAAGTGGAGACTTTGCATCTTTTTGTATTAACCTGGATTGAGGTGGAACACGAAAGCATTATAAGAATGGAGAAGCAAGAATCCAGTGTACTCAATTCTAATATGAAGGCAATAGATGATCTAATACAAGGTGGGGGTTAGGGGAATGAGGAAGCGGGGAGAGGGGAGAAGAAAGGGGGAAAAGGGGGATTACAGTGTATGTCACACCTCTTGGGGGCTGGACAGAATTATAAGAGGGACTTTAAAAAATGCAATCAGTGTAACCTACTTCTTTGTACCCTCAATGAATCCCAAACAATAAAAAGCAACTGAACCAGCCTTTCATTTCCTTCTCTCCCTCCCTCCCTCCCTCTCTCCGTCTCTCACTCTCTCTTTCTTTCTTTCTTTTGAGAGAATCTCACTATGCTGCCCTTGGTAGAGTGCTGTGGTGTCACAGCTCATGGTAACCTCAAACTTTTGGGCTCAAGTGATTCTCCTGCCTCAGCATCCCAAGTAGCTGGAACTATAGGCACCCACCACAATGCCTGGCTATTTTTCTGTTGCAGTTGTTTAGCTGGCCCCGGTTGGGCTTGAACCCACCACCCTTGGTGTATGTGGCTGGCACTGCAACCACGGGCACGGAGCCAGCCTTTTATTTCTTGATTGTTATATATTATTCTCCTTATGTTTTGCTAGAGTCTATTTTATAATTTTCTGTTGTGAATTTTTGTATCTATGTATATTCATGAAGGAGACTGTCCTATAGGTTTTCTTTCTTGTACTGTCTTTGTTTTTCTTTTTCTTTTTTCCTTTTGCATCAGACTAGTGATTAACCTCATAAAATGAGTTTGGAAGTGTTTTTCTAACTTCTGGAAGAGATTATGTAGACTGTTGTTCTTTCTTCTGTAAATGTTTATTTGGTGGAATTTGCTGGTGAAACCATCTGGGCCTGATGTTTTTTTGTTAGAATCTTTTAAACTACAAATGCAATGTTTTTTATAATATGTGTAAGAATTGTAGGTTATCCATTTTTTTCTTGAGTGAGTTTTGGTAGATTGTGTCATTCAAGGAATGGATCCATTTTTATATATGTTGTTGAATTTATTCATATAGAGTTGTTTGTATATCTTAACCTCATCATGTCTGTCTGTGTGGTCTGTAGTAATAGTTCCTCTTTCATTTCCAATATAAATAACTTGTGTCTTTTATCTTTCTTCATCCTTGTAAATCTGATTAGTATCATATAAATTTCATTGATCTTTTCAAAGAACCAGCTTTTGCTTTCATTGATTTTTTTTCTCTCTCTTTTTGGTTTCAATTTAATTGTTTTCTGCTCTTCTATTTATTATTTCCTTGTTTTCTTTGGCTTTATCTCTTCTTTTCCTAGTTTTTTAAAATGGAGGCTTAGATGATTGATTTGAGACCTTTATTTTTTCTAATTCATATAATGCTATGAATTTCCTTGAAGTACTGAATTAGCTATGTGGGTCTTTATGGAAGTTTTAAGACACACAAAAATCAAGAAACATAAAATTGTGCACACAGAAACAATGAAGTCCTCCCAGAAACATCAATAAGCTGAGCAATTTGAAACTTGCATGGGTGAATCAGGAAGGATACTGCTAACTGTGTTTCTTGGAAGTGAAATAATGGACCATAATACAGACTATCTCAAAACTTTCATAGTGACCCACATATGTCCCACTAATTTTGATATGTTTCAGTTTCATTTTTATTTAAACATTTTAAATTCATGTTTTCTGGTTATTTATCTCTTGTCAGATGAACAGTTTGCAAATATTTTCTCCCATTCTGTGGGCTGTCTCTTCACTTCACTGTTTTCTTGGCTGTGCAGAAGCTTTTTAGCTTGATGTAATTCCAATTGTCTATTTTTGCTCTGATTGCCTGTGATTTTGAGGTCTTACACAAAAAATCTTTGCCCAATGTCCTGGAGCATTTTTGCAGTGTTTTCTTTTTGTAATTTCATAGTTTCTGATGTTATATATAAGTCTTTAATCCACTTTGATTTGATTTTTGTGTATGGTGAGAGGTAGGGGTCTAGTTTCGTTCTTCTACATATTGTTATCCAGTTTTACCAACATCATTTATTGAAAGGACTGTCCTTTCCTGATTGTATATGCTTAGCACCTTTGTCAAAGTTGAGTTAGTTGTAAATGCATGGATTATTATCTGGCTCCTATATTCTGTTCCATTGGTCTGTATTTGTTTTTACCCCAGTACTAGGCTTTTGTGGTTACTATAGCTTTGTAGTAAATTCTGGCAGGTAGTTTTATGCCTACAACTTTATTCTTTTTGCTTAGTGTTGTTTTGGCTTTTGGGGTCTTTTGTGGTTCCGTATAAATTTCAGTATTTTTTTCTTTTTTCTGTGAAGAACATCATTGGTACTTTGTTAGGGATTGCATTGAATCTATCTATGAATAGCTTGTGATAGTAATAACATTTTAATAATATTAAATATTAATTATTCTAATTTATCCCATGAAATCCATGAACATGGGATATCTTTCCATTTTTTGGTGTCCCTTTCTCTTATTTTCATCAGTTTTGCAGTTTCCTTGCATAGATCTTTCACTTCTTTGGTTAGATTGATTCGTAGTATTTTATCTTTTTTGTAGCTAGTGTAAATGGGATTGATTTCTTTTTCAGATTGCAAAATAAATGTACTGATTTTTATATGTTGATTTTGTTTTCTGAAACTTTACTGAATTCATTTATCAGTTCTAACTTGTGGAATATGTAGGTTTTCTAGATATAAGATCATGTTCTCTATGAACAAGGCAAATTTGACATTTTCCTTTCCAATTTGTATACCCTTTAATTTTTCTCTTGACTGATAGCTCTGGTCAGGACATCCAGGGTTATGTTGCATCATGGTGGTAAAAGTGGTCATCTTTGTCTTGTTCTAGTCCTTAGAAGAATGGTCTTCAATTTTTCCCCATGAAGTATGATGTCACCTGTGGGTTTGTTACATGCATAGATATGGTCTTTATTATTTTGAGATAGGTTCTTTCCGTACCTATTTTAATGAGTGTTTTTATAATAAAGGGATATTGGATTTTATCAAATGCCTTTTCAGAATCTTTTGAAATAATCACATGGTTTTTATTCTTGATTCTGTTAATATAATGTGTAATGTTTATTGATTTGCATGTATTGGTGAATTTGGTTTGTTAGTATTTTATTAAGAAATTTTGCATGTATGTTCACCTCTGATCTTGGCATGTAGTCTTCTTTTTCTTCTTTTCTTTTCCCCTCTCCTTTATTCCTTCCCTCCCTCCACTCCTCTCTCCTCCCTATTTTTCTCCCTCCCTCCTTTGTTCCTTCCCTCCTTAGTTCCTTCCTTCCCTCTGTCCCTCCCTCTTTCCCTTCTTCCCCCCTCCGCCTCTCCTTCCTTCCTTTCTCTACTCTCTCCTCCTACCCTCCTCCCTCCACCCCCTCCTTTTCCTCCTTCTTGTCCTTGTCTAGTTTTTGTATCAGAGTAGTGCTAGTCTTCTAAAATGAGTTTGGGAATATTCTCTTCTCTTTAATTTTTTTTTAAAGAGTATGAGTAAGGCAGTTGTGGTGGCTTACTCCTGTAATCCTAGCACTCTGGGAGGCTGAGGTGAGTGGATTGCTCTGAGCTCCCAAGTTCAAGACTAGCCTGAGCAAGAGCGAGACCCCATCTCTAAAAAAAAATAGCCAGGTGTTGTGGTGGGTGCCTTTAGTCCCAGCTACTCAGAAGGCTGAGGCAAGAGAATTGCTTGAGCTGAAGAGTTGGAGTTTGCTGTGAGCTATGATGTCATAGTACTCTACTCAGGGTTACAAACTCTGTCTAAAAAAAAAAGTATGAATAGAATTGGTATTACTTCTTTAAACGTTTGGTGGGATTCATTGGTGAAATCATTCCTGGGCTTTTCTTTGATGGGAGATTTTTTATTTTTAAAATTAAAAAAATAATTTTTTGGGTATCAAATTTTTCTTTTGAATAATTTAGGGGATAGGAGTGTTTTTTGTCATACAGATGAATTGTATATGGTGGTGAAATCAGGGTCTTTAATGCACTCATTACTTAAATAGTATATATTGTGCCCAACAGGTAGTTTTTGATCCCTCATGCATCTGTCACCCTCCTCTCCTTAGTTTCTGATGTCTGTTGTTCCCTTTTGGGTGACCATCTATATCCATTGTTTAGTTCCCACTCATATGTGAGAACATACAGTATTTGTTTTTTCATTCCTGAGATACTTCACTTAAGATAATGATCTTCAGTTCCATCCAAGTTGCTGTCATTCCTTTTAAAGGCTGAGTAGTACTGCATGGCATATATACCTACTTCTCATTTGGTGGGCACTTAGATTCATTTTATGTCTTTAGAATTGTGAATTGCACCATGATAAACATTCAGGAGCAGGAGACTTCTCCTCTGAGTAGATATGCGGTAGTGGGATTGCTGGATCAAATGGTAGGTCTACTTTTAGTTCTTTGAGGCATCTCCAAGTAGTTCTCCATAGAGGTTATACTAATTTACAGTCCCATGAACAATGTATATGAGATCTGACAATTAAGTTCACAAACTTGCCACTGTGTGCTTATGTTGGCAGCCCTGTACAAACAACTTGGTAAGGCTTCATAACTTTGGTATATCAGTGTCTCTGAGTTGTGTTTGTGTTACCATGTGACATCTTGCTGAGTGGCATATGTTATTGTTGTATGTCTTTGTGTGCTGTTGTCAGAATTTCAGAGCTTGAATTAGAGCAATGAACAAACATTAAATTTCTTGTTAAACTTGGCAAGAGTAAAAGTGAAATCGTGGACATATTAGTCCACGTTTATGAGGATAATACCATGAAAACAGCAATGTACAAATGAATTAAATGTTTTTCTGAGGGGAAAGTATTACTGATGAAAAGAAGTCATGGCAGACAGTAATGTGCAGAACTGACAAAAACATTGCACAAATTTATTGAATTGTATGTCAAAGTTGTCAGATGACTGTGAGAAGTGTAGCAGATTAAGTAAATATTGATAGAGAAACAGGAAAATCTCAACAGAAAATGTTGGCAAGAGAAAGGGTGTGCAAAAATGTTCCTGAAGGAGCTTCCCAATGAACAAAAGCAAAGGAGAGAAAAAGTTTGCCAAGACCTTTTGGAGAGGCAAGATGATATTTTGGTCTGTCTTATCACTGGTGATGAAACATGGGTGTACCAATATAATCCTGAAACAAAGCATCAAAATGCAAGATGGAAGCCAGCTACTTCTCCATGACCAAAAGTTCCATCAGTTCAAATAAAGACTAAAAATGATGTAGCTAAACTTTTTTGATATCAGAAGTATTATTCATTATGAATTTGTACAAATTTGACAAAGAGTTAACCAAGTTTATTATTTGGAAGTGCTGAAAAGGCTGCATGAAAAAGTTAGATGAAAACAACCTGAATTTTTTTGCCAACAACTCATGCCTTTTGCTGTACAACATTGTACCAGCTCACACAGCACTATCTTTGAGGGAGTTTTTAAGCCAGTGAACAAATAACTGTTTTGGAACACCTTCCCTACTTACGTGATCTGGCCCCCAACAATTTTTTTTCTCTGCCTTAAGTTAAAGGAAATATTGAAAGGAAGAGATTTCAATGTCATTCAGGACATCAAGGGTAATATGACAACAACTCTGATGGCCATTCCAGAAAGAGTTCCAAAATTGCTTTGAAGGGTGGACTAGGAGTTAACATTAGTGTGTAGCTTCCCAAGGGGAGTACTTTGAAGGTGACTGTAGTGACATGGCAGCAATGAGTTATGTAGCACATTTTCTGTGATGAGTTCATGGATTATTTGCTTTTTTCTTGTTTATTTGTTTGAATTCCTTATGGATTCTGGATATTAGTTCTTTGTCAGATGTGTAGTTTGCAAATATTTTGTCTCATTATGTAGGTTGTCTGTTTATTCTATTGATTACTCCTTTGCTGTGCAGAACTTTTTTTAGTATAATTAAGTTCCATTTATTTGTTTTTGTTACTGTGTTTGCTTTGGGGACGTTAGTCATAAATTCTTTGCCTAGGCTAATGACTAGAAGAATTTTCCCTGTGTTTTATTCTGAATTTTTATAGTTTCAGGTCTTACACTTAAGTTTTTAATCTATCTAGAGTTAATATTTGCATATGGTTAGATACAGGGATCCAGTTTCTCTTTTTTGCATATGACTCTCCAATTTTCCAGCACTATTTATTGAATAAGGTGTCCTTTCTACAGTGTGTTTTTGTCTGCTTTGCCAAACATCAGTTGGCTATAATGATTTTATTTCTGGGTTCTTTATTCCATTCTATTCATCTATGTATGATGATGAACAGAACTTTTCTACCACTACTATGCTGTTTGGTTATTATTACTTTGGAGGATAATTTGAAAATAGGCAATGTGATGCCTCTAGATTTGTTCTTTTTGCTTGGGATTGCTTTGACTATTTGGGCTCTTTCTTGATTCTATATAATTTAAGATTATTTTTTTCTAATTCTGATAAAAACAACATTAGTATTTTAATGGGAATTGGATTGAATTTGTAAATCACTTTGGACAGTTTTGGACATTTTAACAATATTGATTCTTTTGATCGGTAAGCATGGGATATTTTTTCATTTGTATCTATGATTTCTTTTATCAGTGTTTTATAGGTCTCTATAGGGACCATTCACTTCGTTGGTTATATATATTAGTAGGTATTTCATTTTCTTTGCAGCTACTGTATATGTATTGAATTCTTCACTTGACTCTCAGGTTGACTGGCAGAAGTGTATAGAAATGCTACTGATTTTTGTACATTAATTTTGTAACCTAAGATTTTACTAAATTTATTTGTCAATTCTAGGAATCTTTGGGGGGAATCTTTAGGGGTCCCTAGATCTAAGGTAATATTATCAATAGACAGTGATCATTTCATCTCTCCTTTTCCAGTTTAGATCCTGTTTATTTCTTTGTCTTATCTAATTGTTCTGGCTAAGACTTCCAGTGTTATGTTGACTAGAAGTGGTGACAGTGGGCATCCTTACCTTGTTCCAGTTCTTAGGGGGAATGGTTTCAACTTTACCCCATTTCTAATAATGTTGGCTGTGAGTTCCTCACATACGGCTTTTACTATATTGAGGTATGGTCTTCCTATGTCTAGTTTGTTTAGGCTTTTTTTTTTTTTTAAAGCATTCATGAAGGAGTGCTTAATTTTTTTGAATGTTTTTTTCTGCATCTATTCTGCATCTAAAATTGTATGCTTTTTGTTTTTAATTGTGTTTTTGTGGTGAATCACATTTATTTATTTGTATATGTTGAACCATCCTTGCATCCCTGGGGTGAAATCTACTTATCAGATGAGATTGGTGCATTCAGGGTGGTATGGCTGTACACTGTGAATTGTCTTTTGATGTGCTGTTGGATTAAGTTTGCTAGTATTTTGTTGAGGACTTTTGCTTCTAGACACATGGGGAATATTGATCTGGAGTTTTTTGTTTTGTTGTGTCCTTTCCTGGATTTGGTATCAGAGTGATACTGGCTTCATAGAATGAGTTAGGGGAGGATTCACTCCTTCTTGTTGTTATGGGAAGATGGGATAGGTGTCAGTTCTTCTTTGTAGGTCTGGTAGAATTTGACTGTAAATCTATTTGATCCTGAGCTTTTTAAATTTTGGTTGAGAGATAGATTTTTTTTTTCTTACTGTTTCAATCTCACTAATTATTGTTCTGTTAAGAATTTCTACTTCTTCCTGATGCAAGCTTGGGATGTTATGTATTTCCAAAGATTTATCTATTTCTAGATTTTCTAGGTTGTGTTCATGGAGGTTTTCATAGTAGTCTTGCCTGATACTTGGAATGGCTCTTAGTTACCTCAGTGGCAAGAGACATCAGCATGCTCTGTGAGTTAGGCCACTGGAGACCATGCTCATTTTCCCTGTGTTGGTCATCCACAGACTGTGGTGCTATTCAGCAATAAGCACTTTGATTAGGATGAGTTCGTGAACTTCATTGTCAGACTTCCTATGACAATAGCTCTGATGGCCGTTCCAGAGAAAGAGTTCCAAAATTGCCCTGAAAGGTGGACTAGGCACTGGTATTTGTGCATAGCTTCCCAAAGGGAGTACCTCAAAGATGACCATAGTGATATTCATCAATGAAGTATGTAGAATTTTTTCTAGGATGCATTTGCAAACTTAATTCTGATTGCATACTTAGGAGTTCTGTTGTTGGTAGCATAGATATTTATAGTTGTTATATCTTCTCCCCAACTTGTCTACTTTATTGTTATATAATGACCTTCTGTATTTTTTCTTAGTTTTTGATTTTTAGTCTATTTTTTCTCATGTAAGCATAGCTACTCCTATTCCTGTCTAGCTTTCAGTTGCATGGATTATCTTTTTCAATTCCTTTACTTTCAATCTGTGCGTTTTAATAGGTGGAGTGAGTTTCTTTCTTTTTTTTTTTTTTTTGAAGTGAGTTTCTTGAAGATAACATATAGTTATGTCTTATTTCATTATCCATTCATCCATTGTATACTTTTTTAATGGAGAATTAAGACCATTTACATCTAGAGTTCTTACTGATAAGAAAGAATTACTTCTGTCCCTTTATGCTTGTTTCTGGTTGTTTTGAGACTCCGTTCTTTTCTTATGGTCTTCCTTTGTGGGCAAGTGATTATCTCTGGTAGTATGTTTTAATTTGTTGCTTTTTATTTTTAGTGAATCTATTATAGGTTTTTACAATGTGGTAACCATGAGACTTAAGAAAAACATCTTAAAGCTATAACAAGTTATTTTAAAGGGACGACAAATTATCTTCGATCACAAATAGAAGAATAGAACCAAACAAGGGCAAAAAACACATTAACTTCTACATTTTGTCTTCATTGACCCCATATTTTGACTTTTAATTGCTTTAATTTATGTATTTTTTATATTGTCTCTTAACAGGTTGCTGTAGCTATTATTATTTTTATAGACTTGTCTTTCAGGCTTTATATGCTATAGTTGTGTATGAATTACACACTACAGATGCAGTGTAGAGTATTCTGGTTTGTCCATGTGTTTGATTTTACCAGTGGGTTTTATACCATGAAAAGTTTTCTCTTGCACATTAGTGTTTTTTTCTTTTGGATTGAAGAAAACTCTTTATTAGTTCTTGCAAGATGGGTCTGGTGGTGGTGGATTCTTTCAGCTTTTATGTGTGAAAGACTTTATCCCTTCTTCAAATCTGAGTCATAATCTTGTGGGATACAATATTCTTGAATGGCAGTTATTTTTCTTTGAGCACTTGGGAAATATCATTACACTTTGTCCTGGCCTGTATAGTTTCCATTGTGAAGTCTGTTACCAGACAAATTGGAAATCTTTTATGTGTTATTTGTTTCTTTTCTCTTGCTGGTTTTTAGATTCCTCTCTCTGTCCTTGACTTTTGAGAGTTTGATTAGTATATGCCTTAGAGTAGTATTATTTGGGTTGAAGTGTGCTAAGACCTTCCTGTACCTGGTTATTAATGTCTTTCTCAAGTTTTAGAAAGTTGTATGGTATTATTTCTTTGAATAAGCTTTTTATCCCTTGCTTTTGCTCAGATCCCTCTTAAATAACTATGATTCTTAGATTTGGTCTTTTGAGGTAATTTGCTATATCTTGTAGGCAGTCTTTACTCCCTTTCATTCTTTTTTTCTTTTTTCTCCTCTGATTGTATATTTTCAAATAGTTGATCTTCAAGCACACTGATTCTTTTCTCTGCTTGACTCATTCTGCTGTTGAGAGCCTCTATAGGGTTCTTCAGTTGAGCAAATGTATTTCTCAGTTTCAATATTTCTGTTTGATTTTTTGTTATTATTTCAATCTCTTTGTTAAATCTCCGATAAATTTCTGAATTGCTTTTCTGTGTTATCTCGGAGATCATTGAGTTTCCTTAGAACTTCTATTTTGAATGCTTGGTCAGAGAGCTCAACATTTGCTCAACAACACTGACTCATTAGGGTCAGTCACAGGAGTTTTGCTCTGTCCTTTTGGGAATGCCATGGTTGTTTCTTATGGGCATATATCAGTATTTCTTCACTGAAGAATTATTTATTCCAGTTTTCTCTGTCCAGCTTGTTTTGGCTTTAATTGAATGTATTTGCTTAGTGAATCTTTAATGCTAGGTTACTGCCTCCTTTATGGCTCTAGGTGATGCCTTAAGCCCAGGTTTGTCTGGGTTTAGTAATTGGTAGAAGTGCTACTTGTCCAAAATGGGTGAGGTTCTAAAGAGATTATCCTGGCAGTGTGGGAAGGCTGGGTAGGGGTTCATACCTTAGGAGGCCTGTATAATATACATTTTACAGTGTGGTGCTGCTGGAGAGCCACCCTGATTTGATGTCTCCTTTGGCTGAGTGACAGAGTCTCCAAGGCTGGGCATGGTAGTGTTGCCTCTTTCTTTTGTGTCTGCTTGTCCTCATTGATCTTTCTTCCTTCAAGCAATTACGATGCTTCCCACAGGTTAAGAAAAGAACAGGTCATTTGCCAGGGAACCCAGGAAGGTGGGAAAAGTTTTTGACCATCTTGATTACAGTTCTTCCAGGGTCAAAACTACGAACAAGGGAGAGATATACTGTATCCTTGATACTGGGAAGAATGTGAAGGCTAGGGCATCTTGGATGTGGATATCTGATTTTCCTTCAATCTGCTTGTAGTTTTTTCACTTCTGTGTGGCCCTGGGAATTGTCTCATTTTACTTGAGTTCTGGGTTGTCGTTGGTAAAAATCTTGGCCCTGTATGTTTGTTTTTATTTTTCTGGTGATGGAGTGAGCCATCTGAAGCCAGCTTGCCTCTAGGTTACCATTTGCCATTTGGGAGCTAGGTCTTGGCTTATTTATTTACTTTCTTATCCAGTCAGCCATTCTCTGTCTTTTCATTGAAGAATTTAATCCATTTACACTCAAGGAGATTATTGATTTGTTAGGACTTACTACTGCCATTTTGTTAATTGTTTTTATGGTTATTTTGTAGGTCCTTTGTTTCCTTTTTCCTCTCTTGCTGTCTTTACTAGTGATTTGATGATTTTTTGTAGTGATATGCTTTGATTCCATTCTCTTTCTCTTTTTTGTATTTATTATAGGTTTTCACTTTTTAGTTACCATGAAGCTTACATAAAACATCTTATAGTTATAATAGGCTATTTTAACCTAATAACAACTTAACTTTGATTGCATAAAATAACTCTACACTTTTATTCCTTTCTCCCAAATTTATGTTATTGCTATTGCAATTTACATATTTTTATATTTACATCCCTTAGCAAATCATATAAATAGTAACTGTTATTTTTAATAGTGTTGTCTTCTAACTTATACAAACAAAATAAATTATTTATATACCACAATTATGGCGTAAAATTTTGAATTTGACTGTGTACTTACTTTACCAGTGAGGCTTACATTTTCATATGTTTTTGTGTTGCTAATGAGGATCCTTTTTGTTAATCTGGAATAACTTCCTTTAGCATTCTTGCAAGAAATGTCTAGTCGTGATGAATAACTAACTCCCCCATAAAGAAAGATTTTTAAAGGATAAAAGAAGGAGACTTTACGTCCTTCATGTTCACATGGATGGAGCTGGAAAATGTTCTTCTTAGCAATGTATCACAGGAATGGAAGAAAAAGTATCCAGTGTATACACCCCTATTATGAAATTAATTTAAACCTTTTTATATGAAAGCTATAACCTAATAACAACCTAAGGATACGGGGAGGGGGGAGTGGGTGGAGGGAAAGGGATTCGAGGGCTCACTTCTGTGGTTCATCTTACAAGGGTACAGGTGAATCTTTCTATGAGTAGAATATGAATGTTTTAACACAATAACTAAGAAAGTTACATGAAGGCTATGTTAACCAGTTTGATGGAAGTGTCTCGGATTATGTGTGAAAACACCACACTGTACCCCCGAAGTGCATCAATGTACACAGTTACCATTCAATAAAAAAAAAAAAAAATAACTAACACCCTTAGGTTTAGTT
>CAUYQV010156643.1:0-21068 GCA_963574575.1 Galagoides demidoff | reverse complement strand
TTAGCACCTCACATAAACAGAATCATATAATATTTGTCCTGTTCTACCTACCTTGTTTTACTTAGCATAAAGTCTTCTGTTTATATGCACATTTTAGCATGTAACAGAACTTTATTCATTTATAAGGTGGAATAGTCTTCTGTTACATATATATAATACATTTTATTTATCTATTTATCTGTTAATAAATATTTGAGTTTTCTACATTTTCGATATTGTGATAATGCTGTTATAAACAAGGGAGTAAAAATATCTGCTTTAGTCTCTGCTTTCAGTATTTTTGGAAACATATCTAGATGTGGAATTTATGGATAATATACTAGTTTGATGTTTAATTTCTCTTTAGGATATCAATGTATAAGTTTGTTTTATATTAGGAAGAGGGAAAAGAGTGAAGGGGGAGATGAGAAAGAGAGAGAAGAGAGCAGATGGCAGGGAGTGAGAGAGAGGAGGAGTGAGAGAATGGCATGGCATCCCCAAGGAAGAAAGGAAGAATGCCAGCAAACATTTAAAAGCTTTAATATCACGTTTGTAGCTAAAAAACCTCCAAATTGTTACATCTTTGGTGATCATTGGCCTATATTCTTTCACCAAGCAATCATTTGATGAGAATATTTTAGAAAACATTATCCTTGGGCACTAATCACTAATTGGAGTAGTGATCCTAACGCAGGTTATCTTTTTGTGTTCTATAAATTTTCCGTCTTTGCTCCCTCGCATTAATACATTTAAATTCCTTAAGCTCTCAGATTTCTTCTATAATCCGTATCCCACTAGTTGTTTTCCTCGGCTTCATAATTCTAGTCAATCCTAAATCTTAAATCCTAACCTTCAGGTAATATTTGCCTTGAAGAATTATTTGGGATATTTTCTATTTCAGAATTTCCATGACCTGTTGATTTAGGGTACTATTTAATAGCTACTACGTTTAAAGTTGTCTAGAAACTCACTTATAGAACTGTAAGTCCATAACACCTTAACACACCAGTTTGCTTCGGGAGTCTATTTCTGTACTGTGTCTGGATGCAAGTGTCATGAGGATCACCTGGGAACTTCATAGAAATGCAAATCCTTAGGCTCTACCTGGGGTCTGAATCAAAAACTCTGTAATAGAGTGGGGGTCAGCAATCTATGTTGTAACAATACAAGTGAACCTAAAATGAGTTGTGGTTTGCAAAGCATTGAACAAGAGATTTCTCTAGTTCTAGACGTAGTTCTGTGCTTCGTAGAGGAGCAAATCATTATCATGTGGATTCTCTCCTCAGGCCTACATACTGAGACAAACTGTTTGCATTAAGTACTTTTTAAAATTAAATGTATCTCATGTACTCAGGACAAGTCATGAAGGATTGAAGTGAAGAATAGTTTGAGTAGTCTGGTTCTAAAGTTTTCTCTTTAGATAGGCTCTGGGATAGCTTTAGAACCATTTATCCTTAGAATTTAAATTATTACTTTATTTCCAGTTATATTTAGAAATAAAGCCACACGGCTTATTTCACAGGACATGCAACTCCCTAAAATGTATTTATCAACTTATTTTATTTTATCATCTGTGTTTTTCTAAATAAAATTTTATTGAAGAAGAGTAAAATCAGTTTTATTCAATATTTGTATAGCAATCATTTGGTGTTTAATTTTATACATTTATTTTTAACTGTGTGCTTTGATAATTATTTCCTATAATCATATGTAGATATATCTTAATGATAGTTTCCTAAATGTTTAATGTTAGTTTTTTAATTTAATTTTTGTGTTTAAATTTTAATAGATTTGGAGACATGCAAATTGAATTTCATTACATGCACATAGTATGTGGTGGTGAAGCCTGGGTTTTTAGTGTCCTTCTCACCAGAATAGTGTACCTTGTACCCCATAGGTAATTACTTTTCCCCTCTTTTGAGTTTCCAATGTCCATCATGCCACTCTGTTTATGTCTTGTGCGGCCATAATTAAACTCCCTCTTGTAAGTGAGAACGGGTAGCATTTGTTCTTCTGTTCCTGAGTTACTTCACTTAGAATAATGGCCTCCAGTTCCATCCAAGTGGCTGCCAAAGACCTCTAAGTGTTCAATGTTCAGTTTATAAGAATAGATCTAAATCCGATCATTTTTCTGATTATTTTGTTTCTGGAGCTTCAGATATGTGTATCCTATGGAGCAAGCTCACTTTTTAATTGGATATTTTAAGAAATTCATATTAGGGAGGAGGTTGTTTTATTGAAAGAAAAAATCTTTCACGTGACTGCCCTACAATAGAAGTGGGCATTTTGCTTGGTGCCCGTGTTTTAAATGGAAAGAGGAAACCCTCACAAAGTATTGTGAGGGAAGCACATTCGAGACTGAATGGTGATTGAGAGAGAGTCAAGCGTCTGACAAGAAAAATGTACTGAGTTTCCACAAGGTCAAGGGTGTTCAATGAAACTCTTAAAGGATTTAAAGATGATAGAAAACTTTTCGTTCACAGTGTAAACTTACACATAATCAACATTTAGAGTTGTAGGTCATTAGCCTATAATAAAAGGAAAACAGGATACAGTAAAAGTATTTTTCTTTGCACAAGTACTGATTCTGATTTAAATCGATTTTAAAACTCAAATGACAATAAGTTATAGAACTAGGTCAACTGATAATAAAAAACCGATATTCAAATACATTTTCACAGTGCCGAAAACAGCTCTTTTAAATAGATCTGCACACATAAATTTCACATATCATTGAAGTTTCACCTTCAAAGTGGTAAAGTCATCTTGACAGTTGAATTTTTATATAACTATTTATTTTGGTGTACTCTTCACTCAGTTTAACCTTTTATTGATGAGATGTGATTTAATCTGAACATGAATTTCAGTTTGGCCTTGATCAGGACTTACATTAAGCTTGCAATACATATTTAATGAAAGAATGCATGAAATAATGAACTGTACCCTTTACTTTAGAGCAAACTAGCTAGGAGAAGGCCTACTATTTCTTAAAGTTCAATTAGCTTATAACGAAATTCAGTAATCATATGGTGTATTTATACCTGGTTCGTTCTGCTTCAACCTCTTATTTTTCTTTTTTCTCTAATTAGGGACTAAACTTTCTGTTTGGTAATGGAATGCTATTATGCAGGTGAGATGGATTTGAGGTTGTAGGGGCAGAGGACTGTAATAGCACCAAGCTTGTTGAACTACTAGATATTTTCAGGTTGTCATTCTAATGGGAAGTAGGCAAATGTGTAGGATAACTTTTATTTAAATATTGTTTCTTACTCCCATCCTATCCCTGATGTTGACACTGGCTGAAAGTGAAGATCCTTAGAGCCCATGGCATGAAAGAGTTGATGGATGAAGAGGAGGACACAGTATAGATAAGCGTCCTGATGCTTTAGTATCTCCTTGGTCAAGAGTCAACATGTCGTAGAAGATACTGTGTGCCCAAAGACTGCTCGTTTTTTTTTTTTTTTAATGTTAAGTATTTTTGGCATTAAAAAATAGCAATGAGCATTGTAAGCATGTAATGTAATGTGAGTGAGTACAGCACTGACCTTAAGAAATAAACAATTACAGATAGTATTGAAGTTTCTTGCATTTCCTTTCCTCTATGTAGAGAAAATCACCCCGGAATTTGATGTTTCACATTCCTTTTTCTGTGTTAATGTTTTTACTACATATATGTGAATCAATACGTGTTACAGACCACTATCTTGCATAGCTCTTGAACTTGATATGAACGGTATTCTTCTGTACCCCTTTAAAATTAATTTTTGTGTTTCAGATACTTATGGATATTGATACATTGACTGTAATCCATTCATTTTACTACCACTCTGTAGCATCCTGTTGTTTTATTACACCAGAAAGTATTACCTGTGCTGTGGCTCATTTAAATTGTGATGGCTTCCAGTTTTTTGCTATTGTAAACAATTCTTCAGTGAATATTCTTAAATGCATTCTTGACCATTTCTCCTATTTCCCAGGAGTAGAATTGTTGGGCCATAGAGTTAATGTATCTTCAACTTTCCTGTAAGATGCCAAGTTGTTTTTACCAATTATAGACTCAGCAGCTGTTTTGATTTGTGTCCTTGCTGACTATTTGATACTTTCAAACTTTTAATGTTGCTGATCTAATGACTGGGAAACAGCATTTTCTTGTTTTAATCTGTGATTCCCTGCTCATGAGTGAGCCTGGGTCATTACATAATGTCTGTTGGCCACTCAAGTGTCCTCCCGTGAGTACGTTCTCTGTCCGATTTTCTCCTGGTGTGCTTTCTTTTTTTCTCATTGACCTATAATGTTCTTTGTATATTTTTGGATGCCCTTTTCTGTGATAGTTACATTACACCTGTGTTCTCTCATTCGGGAGGCTGTCTTGTCATTCTGTCCATTTATTTGTCAGTTTATAGTTTTAAGGGTCAAATGTATCAGTCTTTTCCTTAAGGGTTTTATGAGGTTTTTTAAACAAGTCTTATTTAAAAATCCTTTTTAAACTCTAAGATTGTAATTAGGTGTCTCTGAATTTTCTTCTCAGCATTTTATAGTTTTGTCTATCATGCTTAAATATTAATACATGTTCAAATGACTTGGGGGCTTGTAATCCATTTCATGTTTTCCTTAAGGATCAAATTGTCCCAGCACCACTTATTATAAATGTTTCCTTTTCCCCGGATTTTTAATGCTCCCTCTATGTTATGTTAGATTCCATGTGTCAAAGGCCTGCTCTTGTTCACCATGCTTTCTTCCAAGATCTGCAGTCCCTTGTTCTCTCCTTCCTCTAGTCCATGTATTTTTCCACCTTTCCTGCACGATGCACTTTTTTTATTTTGTTGTCTCTGTTGCGGTCTTGTGAAATTGGGTAAATAGTTTATTAAATGATTTTAATTATTTTTCCTCTTTCATTTCTTCCACGGCATGCATTTTATTTGATTGTCTAGAATGCATTTCTGTTTCTTTATATTATCTCTTTGTTGATGGTGTTCCCCCCCCACCCCCAAGAACTCATCACTTTCTTTTACATTCTATTTATGGACAGAAAAATTAGAGTTGAAATTACAATTGAAAATATTATAATCTTTATTTAATTTTAAGATGCAAATGACATTTCTTATAAATAAATTAATAATAACCTACTTTTTCTGAACTACCAGTTTCTACATATTAGAAAGCAACTCTACAAGTAAACAGTGTATTAAAGTTTGCTTGAAATTAACTAGTCTTCTTCTTCTTCTTCTTTTTTTTTTTTTTAGATGGTTGGAATCCATTTTCTCACCCATATAAAAAGATGGATTTTGGAAAATGGGAGCTATATCTCCCACCAAAGCAGGATAAATCTGTGGTGGTGCATCATGGATCCAAATTAAAGGTACATTTTCCTCTTTTTTCTTTACTTAAACTTACAATTTTATTTTTATCTGGTGTGCCAAATTTGATTGAAAATATTAGAATTTGTAATTGATAGCTGATAACTAGGCATTAGATGTTTAAATGTCCAAACAGAGGAACGTTTAAGAGGGAACATAAAATATTGGACTATGTAGATTAGAACTCTTTGTCTGGTGAGATACCAAACCTAGTTGTATCATTATCACAAGTTTAGACACTTTATATAAGAAGTGATATATAAAAAGTGAGTTTGAGTAATTACTAAAGTCTAGTATGGAGAACAGGAAGTTTAATGGAAAAATAAAAACTCTCTCCACATCAGCCTATGTAGAAAAGATGTTTATCCTTAAAGAGAACCTTAATAAGGTAGATTTTGTGACATGCCACCTGAAGGACACAGGGGGTACTATGCTGTGGGCTCATGCATTTTGCAGACATGCCTTTCCTGTTTCTTTATCTTTCTGGCCTGTGTCAGAGGCATGTTCAGGGTCTTGTTTCCCCTGTTCTACTGTGATAAGGCTACCTGGATTTGCCTGGGGGCCTCTTGTTAGAAGTACACTGACATCCTGTGTGTTCCCTCTGGTTTGGTGGGCTGTGTGGCTCTGCAGTCAAGATCTGCAGAGTAGATGCCGCTAGACTGTCCTGTCTCCTCATGAGATGTGCGAGGGGTGGGCACCAAAGCCGAGGTTACAGATTTAAGGCCTTATAAAGGAAGCTAACTAAATACTTTCATGTTGACTTGCTTTTAGCCTATGCTCATACAATTATACAATATTCCCGTGTCTCTCGTGTCTCTTTCTCTTCCTTAGACATTCATCATGTTAAATCCTGTGATTGAATAGTGGTTATGTTTTTATTGACATTTGTAATTTAAAATACATGTAAAATTAAAACATGGATTATGTTTTACAGGGTTTTAGAATTTTTTTATGAATAATGTAATTATATGTGTACATGAAAATTACTAAAATATTGTTACATATAATAATGTAAGCAGAGAAACATTCTGTATGGAAAAAAAGAGACATTTTAATAGGAGATGGCAGCCTGTGTGTGTGTGTGTGTGTGTGTGTGTGTGTGTGTGTTTAATCTGTCATTAAAAAGAAAGAGAGAGAAAATATAGTATACAATAAAATAACAAGGTTTAAAATTTGCTATAATAATCCATTTTCCATGCCCATGAAAGCTCCACATGAGCATGGCTTTTGCTATATTGTTTGCTCTTTAATTTCTGTAAATTCCTCAATTCTTAGAACACAGCAGAGTAGGTCCTCAATAAATATTTATTAAATTTCAAAGCTATTTTTAGGCTCAGTCTTTGAAGGAGTACACCAGATAGTTTGATTCTTTGATGGCTTATTAGATCTAATTTGATAGAACGTCATGAAGCAAGGCAACTATTATCTTACTGGTTTCATTGTTATCTTCTGTCTTGTGGCCATTTTCTTTTTTAAAGAATTGAATTTACTACTTTTTAAAAATGTTGTAGAACTTTTTTTCTGCCTGTTTCAATTAGAAAATTTTATGAGCTCTGACATTTTACTTTTTCAGCTAAATGTTGGATGAATTAATTTCAATATTTTGTTTCAACACTTGGGAAAAAATAATTGAATATTAGGAATGAATGATTATCGACATATACTAGGAATTATGGTAGGCAATGACTTTTCCCATTTAACTCCAAAATCTTCCATTCTTTCTATACTATGCTACATACTATATTATATTCTCTTTCAAAAATTTGCTTTATCTTGATGAAGTGAAACAATGTGATAATGAAAAATGGCTTTTATATTGTCACTTGGCTTTGAAAATCTATACTTAACAACAAATAAATATTCAACAAGTGTGAGGTAAACTATTATGTAATCCTTCTTAACTACTACTTTCTAAAAATTTCAGTGAGGATAATTAACTGGAAATTTGTGCTTAAAATATTATTCATTTTTTTTTTTTTTAGTTATTTCAAATGTTGAGGAAACACAGTCATGTGTTGCTTAACTATGGGGCTATGTTCTGAGAAATGTATTCTTAGGTGATTTTATTGTTACATGAATATCATAGAATGCGTTTATGCAAACCTGGATGGTATCCCTCCCATATACCTAGGCTATTTGGTGCATCCTACTGTTCTTAGGCTACAAACCTATATAGCATGTTTCTGTACTGAATATTGTAGGCTATTTTAATATTTGTGTATCGAAACATAACTAAATATAGAAAAGGAAAGTAACAACATGATACAAAAGATTAAGAGATGGTAAAGCTCTATAGGGCACTTAAAATGGAAATTTTAGAATTGGAATTGCTCTGGGTGAGTCAATGAGTGAGTGGTCAGTCAGTGTAAACATGTAGGATATTACTCTACACAACTGTAGATTTTATAAAGACTTTTCTTTTTGAGACAGAGTCTCACTCTCTTGCCCAGGTTAGAGTGCTGTGGTATCAGTCTAGTTCGCAGAAACCTCAGACTCCTGGGTTCAAGCAATCCTCCTATCCTAGCCTCCTCAGTAACTGGGACTACAGGTGCTTGTCACAGTGCTTGGCTAATTTTTCCATTTTTAGTAGAGACAGGGTTCTGCTCTTGCTCAGGTTGGTCTGGAACTCCTGAGCTGAAGGGATCCACCCCCGTTGGCCTGCCAGAGGTCTAGGATTACATGTGGGAGCCACCACTCCTGCCCAACTCTTTAACTTTTTGACTCTTTTGTAATAACACTGAGGGCACAAACTTGAAGTCTATAAATACATTGCACAGCTGTAAAATATTTTTTCTTTTATTCTATGATATTTTTTCTGTTTTTAAAAATTAATTTTTTAACCTTTAAACATATTCATTTAAAAGTAAGACCCAAACATCATGCCTGTTACTCTAGGCCTACACAGGGTCAGGATCATCAATATCACACTGGCAGGTCTTTACAGGCAATAATACACAGTGGAGCTGTCATCTCCTATGATAACAGAGCCTTTTTCAGGAATGCCTCTTAGTACACTAGAAAATACTACGTATAGTATAGTAAGACCATAAACCAGCAACGTAGTCATTTATTATCAATACTATTTTGTACTCTACATAATTGTATGTTCTATACTTTTATATGACCAGGAGGGCAATAGGCTTGTTTACACCAACCCCCCCAGGAACTTGTGTGTAGTGCTTGTGCTACAATGTTATGACAGCTACAAAATCACTAGGTAATAGAAAATGTTCAGCTCCCTTATAATCTTACCATGGGACCATTGTCATATATGTTATCCATCGGTGACTGAAATGTCCATATGTGGGGCATGATGGATATAGTTATTCACTTATGAATAACTTTTTATCATATTTTCTTTAGAAGAGGGGTTAAATTCTTTATAAAAGTCAGCTAACTTGAGGTTTTCAGCCTTTCAATCTGAAGTTGTCTCTAGGTAGTCTATCTTATTAATTAAAAATCTTCTTTTAAATTTGAACTGAAAAATTTATTTCATTCCACAAGGGATTGACCTTTATAATTCACCTGAGGATTCTCCTTATGAATTATCTGGTAACCATTAACAAAAAGGAAGTGTTATTTACCATTGAACAAATAGCTTTGTTTTCACTGTGAAACTTGATCTTTTCAAATGAACACTCTGACAAAATATATCCAACTGTGTATATGGCATGCTAATGTCCCTTTTTATGTTTTTAAGTGAATTTGTCAAAATATTTTAAACATGAAATAATATAAGGTGAATTAAATACTCAAAGCTGTGAAAATATAAATGAAGAATAGAAAACTACTTTCCTGAAAGACAGACATCTGTTACTCTGTAACCCTCTTTTCCTCAGGTGCATAACAAAACTAATCTATTTAGAGGTATTTCTGTTCACTATTTTAAACTATATGCCTTTAGTAACATTATTACATAGAATATTTTTCCACCAGTTGTTTTATAGTGATTTAACATAATTACTGTCTTCTCTGTGTCAAGTGCTGCCCTTGATCTGTGATGCTTTTACTGCGTTTTAACATATATGAGTGTACGTGTGTGTGACTTTAAACATAAAGTGCTTTGGGAGCAAAAAGTTGAGTAAAGAGTTTATTCCTTATATCATGGTAACAGAGGGACAATGTTAGGCAGATGTGCTTGGAAACATGTTTAGAAGTTCACCAGAAAGAGAGAGAGAGCAGAAGAATATTCCATCCTGAGCGTGCTGCGTGAGTAAAAATGAGTGTATTGATCAGTGTCCCAACAGGACGCTAATGGCTCACCGAAAGTGCTTTGAATAGTTTGAATAGGTTTTATTTTCAAAAAGTCTGTATTCAGAGTTGAATGTTCAGGGGAACCAGAAGAGAGTTCAAAGGAGGACAGGGTAGGGGCCAATCTGAATAACCTTGCTTCTGTCACAAGAAGCAAGGGATCAATTACTGGAACACTGAGGACGAGTGGGCCATCTGGAGAAGAGCACCCAGATTTGGCCGAGGCCACAGTTAATTGACGGTAGCCTGTTCAGGGAAGGAGCCCAGGAATAAGGGAAACAAACGCCCAGATGTGTCACTCTCTCCTCTCTCTCTCTCGATCTCTCTCCCTCATCTCTTTCTGGGGCTCTAGAATGGCCAGACTCAATATGAAGTTCTGGGAAATGTCCTCATGTCCTGAGGCCAAGAGCTACATGTACAGTGGGTTTGTCTCCACAGGCAAAATGTAGCTCACTTTTAGATGGTCAGGAAAGGCAAACCTAAAAGGCGAGTGAGAGGCAAAACGGAAGGTTCCTTTTCTTCTAATTTGATTTTCTCTTCTTTCATCTTTCCAGTTAATACTCATATTACTAGCAATGACACTTAGATGATCTTCTTTTTGGTGTTTGGGATGGATGTGTATTTCACTTATTCCTCACTGACCAGCAAGAAACATGGACTAGAACAGAAGTTTCTTGATAATGGTCCTCTAACATTTCCATGGGACCCTGCTGGTCAGCCCAGGTCTTAGTCACAAAACACTATAGCCCGGGCAGCTTCCATAACAGAAAGGTATTTTCTCACAGTCCTGTGGGGCAGGGCCGGGGTGGGGGTGAGGTCCTAGGTGACAGCATGGTTGTATTCTGACATGGGCTCTATACTGGCTTACAGGTGGCAGTTTTTTCTCTGTGTTTTCACTTGACAGAGAGAGAATGCAACTTCTTGGGTGTCTCTCCTAAGAGCTACAGATGCCACCATGGGATTCCCGTCCTCATGACTTTATCTAAACCTAATTATTTCCCACAGGCCCCGTCTTCAAGTGCATCTCATTGGAGTTTGGGAGTTCAGCATATGAATTTGGGGAATACAATTCATTCCATAGCAGACCCTATTGCTTTTCTCATCATATGTATTTACATGTAATATAATTAATTGGTAGAAAAGAGTCATGAAACT
The DNA here is from genome assembly GCA_963574575.1 of Galagoides demidoff. NCBI lineage: Eukaryota > Metazoa > Chordata > Mammalia > Primates > Galagidae > Galagoides > Galagoides demidoff. The sequence continues at coordinate 10,326 of CAUYQV010156643.1, read as the reverse complement.
GAAAGCCTTTGTTTGCATATTGTCAGATAAAACACACGAAAGGAACAGATATTATTTTACATTCATATTTGATTTACTCCCTATAGTAACACTATGAGAACAGAAATTCTTTATTGTATTTCATTATTAAGATGGGTATACTGAGATCTAGAATGATTAAAGTAGATGGTAGAACTGGGGCTTAAATTCCGGGCTGCCAGTACAGTCCTTGCTCTTGAAGATTGTTCTGCACTTCTAGTCAGGTTCAGGGTTCATGGAGAAAAGAAGGGGAAAAAAAAAGTGATACTGAGTAAGTAGAAGTTGAGCTATGCCTCAGATTGAACATATCAGCGTGTATCATATGCCTTAGCTTTTGTGTGTGTAAACTATCATCCTCATTTCTTGGGGTTTTGAAAAACAGAGTATTGAAAATACTTCCCAGAAACTAGAAAGAAGATAGATAATTTGTGTAGAGAGTTTGGGTTGTACATAGTATGAGGTCAGATTGGTGAAAGCAAAAGTAATTATTGTGAACCGGAATAAGTAGATGTCATTGAGAAGCATTGGGTAAAGGGGTGATATATTGACACATTAATATCTAAATATTTGTTTAAGAAGGTTGACCTTCTAAATACTTTATCCTTCATTTCTGAATTTTTTTGCATCATATCTACTGATTTCCTCCTCTGCATCTCCTTTGTTCATTGTTGAAGGATTACTAATATTTATATATCGAATATGTTAGTTTTTTAAAATCCTTTTCTCTCAAGATGTCTACCCTTTTGGCTTTCTCTTCCACTTGAAAGATTATCTGACAATTTCTTTTATTTTCGTAATTGTATTTTTAAAGATTCTCATGATGTATTTTTCTCTCAATTTTTTTTCATAGATTCTGTCCTTGTTAAATGCCCAAAGACCCTTTTTTTCTTTTTTTGAGAATTTTAATTATAGATGTTTTCATTTCCTTTTTTTTTTTTGAGACAGAGGCTCAAGCTATCCCCCTGGGTAGAGTGCTGTGGCTTCACAGCTCACAGCAACCTCCAACTCCTGGGCTCAAGCAAGTCTTCTGCCTCCGCCTCCCAAGTAGCTGGGACCACAGGTGCCCGCCACAATGCCCGGCTGTTTTTTGGTTGCAGCCGTCATTATTGTTTGGCGGGTCTGGGCTGGATTTGAACCCACCACCTTAGGTGTATGTGGCTGGCACCTTAGCCACTTGAGCCACAGGTGCTGAGCTGATGTTTTCATTTCTTTGTCAAGTTTTCTCCTTATCCACCCTCTCCCTACTCTCTTTTTATCAGATTTTATTTTTCTGTTTGTTTTAGTCTTTGACCTTCATGGTATGGACTGTCCTCAATGCCTGGTGATTTATGATTATAGAGACGTATTTTTAAATGAGGTGAGAAAAGACAATTGAAAACTGTGCACATGGGTAGGACTTGGTTTCTGGTGAGATGTATTGCTGGGTGGCTGGGAAGCCAGTCAGTGTCTATACTGATGGCAACAGATGAAGGTGTTTCTCTGGGAGCGTTTCCTTTCTTCCAGGGTGGAACCTTGTAGTCTTCTACGGGAGTGGAAGGATGTGGAGTGGAGGGCTTTCTTCTTATCTACTGTCTTTTTTGGGTAAGGGTATGAACTTTGGGTGAGGGTCCAATTGTTCCATGAGACACTAGATTCCTTTGCTTTCAACTATGTTTTCTCCTCTGTCATCTGCTGTGCCTGTTGTTTCTTGGTCTGGATCCTCCTAGTTCAATGTTTTTCAGAGAATAAATCTTAAATCTTAGATCTTCTGCTTGAGAAGAGGGAGGTAGCATGGTGGAGGGATATATATTTATCTGTGTTGTTTAGGGGAAAGGCGACATAGCCTGTCGCCCCCTGTGTTTTTACACTGGACCTTACCCATCTTCTATCATACTAGGAGCTCCCCGCCCCCACTGAGTCTTTCAGGGGTTTTGTGAGGCAAATTGACCCACTGTCTTCAGATTCTTCTGCCAGAGTATCAGATTATAATTTTTGACTTTCTATTCCTTACCTCTCCAATTGCTTTCCATTTTCCAAAAATTTGTTGAGCTTCATGATCTCTTGTCTTCTTTTCTGTTCTTCTCTGTTAATACCTTTTGCATTCATTGATGTTATTTATTTCAACAGACGTTTGGTGGGGTAAGAGAAGAACCTCTGGGGAAGTTTGTCATTTTTAATTCAAACTCCAAATCACCCTTTTTTTAAATGGAAGAAGAAAAATGTACGTCCCCTAGGCAAAAGAATGTTTTAGAATTCTATGCTACATGAGGTCACTACATGTTAGTTGTATACAATGATTATAAGATTTTGGTCAAGCTGATTATTTTTCGCTGTGATGTCTTTACATATTATTATATGTGGTAAGGATTTTCTTTTCTGTGACCTACAGAAAATCATTTACTCACTCCATTTGTTACCTGGTTCAACTTAATCAACCTTTATGACCCTGAAACATCTTATTTGTGGAGAATGCATACTTAGAATTAGATGCACTTTCCTTTACCACAGACATTATAATTCTTTGTGTTTGCAAAATACAATATGAATGTTAATGAATCTAAATAACATACTAGGAAATGGACTTCCTCTGTAGATGAGCATAAAGGCTTGTTAATTGATTCATTTTTCTTTTCTTTCTTTCTTTCTTTTTGGAACTCCTTAAAATGTTGACAGGAAATACAAAATGAACGTGTAAATTCCCAAAGTAATGTGTGTCCCAGTCTTTCAAGTTTGTCTAGAGGGGTGGGTAAGGAGAAAGTGGGAGTTGTTTTCTTCTATTTTGAGCTTGCCTCATATTAAATTTTTATACAGTTTTGCTTTTTATCTTAATAACTTATTTAACAAGTATTTATATTTTCTGCATTCAAAGCATTGCTCTATCTTCTCTAGATGTATGTGAAGAAGAAAAGATAATTTTTTTTTCCCAAGCTTTTTTTTTTTGGATTTACAGGCTACTCCAAGAAAAGACTTTATAAAATCATTTAAGCATTATGTAAGCGGGTAGCAGAAGAAGCTGTTTATGTTTTGAGATGTTTGTGGCAGAAAAGCAGGATTAAGCAAGTGGAACATTTTATTATTATTATTATTATTTGTTAGTGATTTAGATTTCTTAATTTTTGGCTGAACATTGATGAGCCCAAGAAGACTGCTGAGAGGACATGGATAAGAGATTCTTGAAGAAGTGAAAAGAAAGAGAACAATAAAGGCCACAAGTTGAATCATTATTTGGGGAAAGTCTATGGGAAAAGATAGATTTTAAGCTTTGTGTTGAAGGAGTTGTTAGAGATTGATTAATGAAAAGTTGTCAGGATCAATTAAGAAACTCAAGCAAGGTCATACAGGTACTAACCTATTATAGGTGTGAGACAATGGTCAGTTGACATGAATTGACTTAGAGAATCTTTTTTAGGAAATTTTACTCTAAGGAATATACAAGACAAAACAATTGAGTCTTTTTTTTTTTAATCCTATGGTTTTAAAACCCCAATAATTTTTAATAATGATTTCTGTGGTTTGAATGTGTCCTCCAAAGTTAATGGGTTGGAAACTTAATCCTCAGTGCAACAGAGTTGAGTGGTAGGAGCTTTAAGGTCATGAGGACTCTGGCTACATGAAAGGACCAACGCTATATTATCACTGGATTGGGTTACTTATCGAAGAAGTGGGCTCCTGATGAGAGAATTAATTTGGCCCCTTTCCCCTGTTCTAACACAAGATTGTCCTCTCTCACACTCTGTCCTTCTGCCATGGGATGAAGCAGAAAGAAGGCCTTTCCCAGATGCTGATACCTTGACATTGGCTTTCCCAGGACCTGAAATGTCAGAACTACATCTGTCTTCTTTATAAATTATCCAATCTGGGGAATTTTGTCATAGCAGCATAAAAGAGACTAAGACAACGACCATTTATTCTTTAACCTGTGCTTTCATTTTTATTCAGGGTCTTGACTCTTAATGACCTCCTTTTTAAAAAGTATTTAAACTCTCTCTTTTAGAGCATGTAAAAGTACTGAAGTGATTTTATTTTCAATTGACAAAAATTAGTCACTGTGAATGGTTCGTAAATGCCTTTTCTTCTTTTCTTATGTGGTAAAGATTCCTAGAAAGAAAAAACAATGCTACTATCAAGTACATTGGTACTTCTCCTATCCTCAATAACTATTCACTGGTTTCTATCCTACTCTGATTTAATAATAAAAATAAGTAGTATTTTTATTAAAATAAATAATGAGGTAAAGATAATTTAAATCCAAAACCTATGAATGATGTAGTATAAATCTGTTTACCATTACGAATCATTTGGAATCACGTGTTCATATCAGTGTTGTGTATAAATGAGTTCCACTGTGTTGTGGGCTATGACAGCGTCTCAATCTTCTGCAGTTCCTGAGTAATTATTTCTAGTTATACCACCAGAGATAAAAATACTACCTTTTGCTACCTACTGCCTGCCAATTCAAACTTGTCATAAATCATTATTTGTGCCGCTTAAAGTTAATATCTTCATTTCCTATGGCACATCCTATAGAAATTCTTCTAGACATGGTTAAAAGTCTTATGCATTTCCCATTTCATCTAGAATTAAATTTTAATTGCTATGGAGATCTAGATTTAAAAATGTCTACTCTCAGAATCTTGAAGATAATGGTAAGTTTTTTCTTCATATCTATTATTGCTATTAAAAATCCTGATAGTTTGATTCTTATTTTTTTCATGTAATTGACATTTTTTTCTTGGTAGTCACTTGAATGTCATCTGTATCCTTGATGTTCTAAAAAGACTGGCTACCACCTGCCCTAACTCAGGATTTCATTTCTCACTTTTTTCCTGAAATGACCATACAAATCTTCATAACCGACCTTCTTTCTTGGTTCTGATCGCCACCTCCCTATGTTTATATTATAGCCAGAGTCATCATTCTGAGATTTGAAATGTGCTCATGTTATCCTTCTTTAAACCCTTTGAGATGAACTTCCCCATCCCTCATTTCCTTGTACCTGGGGTTCTCAAGCCATGTGACAAAGAAGCTGACTTGGTCTGTTTTCAGATCCTATTTCTGTTGGATAATTTGATTCCCATACATTATTATGTCATAGGAAAGGTTTCTCTGTTTTAAAAGAAGTTTGAACAACACTAGCCCGTAGGAGTAGGATGAATTCCATACATTTTGACTTGCTGTAGGAAGCCCTTCATGCCCTGGCCTCTGAATTTCTCTCCAGCTTTGTTTTTCTCTTATATAACATTCATGTTGAATTACTTGTGGTTTCATAAACTCTATTCTGGTCATGCCTCAGCAAATGCAGGGGCACCATCCCTTTTACCTGGAAGGGCTTTCTCCTGTATAGGTGATCTGACAGACTTGTAGTCTTTGAATTAGCACTCACATGCTATTTATTTTCGGTGAAGATTTCTAAAACTCCAAACTCTACTTTCCCACTGCCAACTCTCACTGTCTACTCTTACCACTTAGAGCCACTTTCCTCTCTACTCACTGTGATCACTCTGTATGTCAATAATAGAACAATCTATAATTGTGCTTGCAATTATCAATTAGGTTCACTTTTTAGACTTTGAGCTCTTTGATGGTGGAGTCAGTGTCTTAGTCATCTTATTGTCCCTGGAGCATGGTAATATCTGACTCACAGACGCTGCTGCAAATTACTTATTGCCTGCATGCATGGAAAAGATAGAGACCATCATGTAAGTGTAACTCACCATTGGAAATATTTTTGCATATGTATATTATCCAGAATATAAAAGGAATTTTCATGTTGGTAATTTTAAATTAGATCTTTGAGTTTAGGCATCTTAGATGTATAGGATTTATAGGAGGAATACAAATACTGGTTTGGGAACCACAACTTCTCTTAATAAATCTTTAGAATTCTCTGTGTTTCTTGTCCAAAGACCCTTATGAGTCACTGAGAGCTTAATATTAGAATAAAGTTTAACTTTCTTTTGAAGATATGAAATACTTATTGTTTTTCTCCTGGTTCTCCTTTTGCTTGCCTGTCAGGAAACTTAAAATTAAGTAAATTGTACAACTGTAGTAACCCTCCTACCTCCAAAGCCCCATGCCATTATCTCGTCTCTTTGCCCTCCTTGCTTATTTTACTTTTAAATATCACATTACATTATTTTTTACTAGATACCTTTTTTCAAGTACGAAGAGTATAAGTTAAATGTATACAAATCTGTGAATAACAGCTTGCAATTATTTTACGTCCAGCCCTAATTTTGTTTCAATAGCTCTCTAAATCACCTATGTGTGAATGGGCAGTGCCCAATTCTTTTTTCATGTAGCTTTGAGTCAGTTAGTTATGAGGCTACAAAATGGATTTGCTATGGATGTTCCAGAGGTCAGAATGTTTGGTCATTTAGATTAATACTATGAGCAAAGAAAAGTCCAATTATGGGGTGATGTCATTGTTCTCTCAAATTAATAATTCAATGATATTTTTCTCGGGGTAAAGCACACACTTCTGTTTCAAACATTTTTCTCATTGAAAACGTTCTCAAACATTGAAGAATATTCACTTTGACACAAACAGAATTCTGGAATGTTCTGTTACCACCTCCATGTCTACTTTTACTTAAGATAAATGATGGTGAAAGATTAAAGAAAAGTTCAAGTGTCTGTGTTAATATGCGGTTCAAATCTTGTTAGGGCTTGTTTAGATTAAACCTAATTTCTGTGCGTTGGAGTTTTTCATGGCAAGGTCCAGAATGAGGAGTGACTTGTATTAGGGAGTTTTGTTTTCCTTTTTCATTTTCAACTCAAGGCCTGCAGAGAGTAGGAAGTTGTCAGTGAGATATCAGTGGTCGTGTAGGGATTGGTTTCTGAAGTCGTTATGAATTAACAGCTAATGGGTAACTTTCTTTGATAGCTCGCTTATAATTGAGTGCCAATAGATGAGAATCAAGCACAAAGGAAACTCAATTTTATCATTAATTTTGATTTTGTTTAATGGATGATTTCTGGGCACCACAGCAGCCTTCCTAATTTGTCTGTGTATGATGAAGAAACTAATCACACACAGCTCAGAGAACAAATAACATACGTTTCTCCAGAAAGGTCACCTTCAGAGAAAAGCTCCAGGAAAAAACCCCCACAAACCTTTTGATTCCTTCCTTTTCTCCTGTTTCTTTGTTTTCATCTAGAAAATGCGTTCGGTAAGATAATTAATTCAAAATTTCAAATACGTAATGATTGGCTATCTAGAATGTATTGCCTATAAATAGTTTTTTTCCTTGTAAAACTCTCCGCCCGCCTCACTTTCATCTTATAACACTTACCTGATATCAGATAGTGTTTTAAACACCCTATGAATATTAACTAACTTAGTCCATGAAATAGCCCAGTGAGGAAGGCAGTATTATCACCTTCCCCATTATTCAAATGAGGAAACAGAGGCACAGAAGGAGGGATTGTGTAGCTTGTTTATCATTACTGTGTTGCTGATATTTGCTACAGCTGAAATTCAAACCCAGGAAATAATGGCTATAGAAGTTACGTTCTTAACCATGATGCTAGGTTGCTATAATTTATTAGCTGAATTGCAATTTTTGTGATGTTTGATAACTATATTTAAGAATATTATCAATTAAGCTCTTGGCTAAATTGCTAATAAACCTTTGCAAATCTTTTTTTTTTTTTTTGAGACAGAGTCTCACTTTGTCACCCTTGGTAGAGTGCCATACTGTCACAGCTCACAGTAACCTCCAGCTCTTGGGCTTAGGCTCTTGCCTCGGCCTCCTGAATAGCTGGGACTAGAGGCACCTACCACAATGCCTGGCTATTTTTTTTTGTTGTTGTTGCAGTTTAGCCAGGGCTGGGTTTGAACCTGCCACCCCTGGTATTTGGGGCCAGAGCCCTACTCACCGAGCCACAGGCATCACCCAACCTTTGCAAATCTTAACATGCGTTTAGAATATATGTTTTTCTGTTGGCATGTGGCAATGACAGTAATAAGCTTGAGAGCATGCAAGAAAAATTGGATATCTTTTGTTAGAAATATTCAATAAAACAGATGCTGTAAATTGTATATATCTAATATATTTACATATACCCATGTGTATGCAGGCACAGACATATTTCAAGTTAGGTATTTAACAAAATCATAACTACTAGTAGATACGGAGGTGATGTGATGTCAATGTGAGTATAGTTTACAATAGATTCTGAAATGATACTAAGCATACAAATTGACTGGGCTTGAGTTCAAGATATTGTTAACCACTCCTTGTGTGTGTATGTGTACGTATGTATGCATGCATATACTTAATTTTATAGTTAGGTAAACCAGAACATTATAAAGCAAAGGGGATTTTACCTTTTCAATTGGGACTCCTCCCTAAGCCTATGTGAAAATATATCCATCTCTTATCTTTATGGTAAGTTATGATAGGGTTACCTGCTTTCTTGAAGAGCTGCTGAAAGTGCAGGATTCAGAAAGGTGAGTCCGATAGGTGAGTGGAGACATGGTACCTGGAAGTCCATCTATAGCATTCCACAGGCAAAGAAGTAAAAGGCTAAAGTATGCACAGAGCAAAGCTGAGGGAAGAGGCCGAAATAAAGTCAATTGCTTATAAAGCTGTCGTGGCTGGACAGAGGACGGATGTCAGTATCGAATGTGGTCAAGAAAGCAAAATGAGGTGAACGGGGTGAGGTGACAGCTGGGGCTTTCACCATGCTATTCCTTATTTGGAGTATAGTGTGACTGGCGGATCCAGGAGTTACTACCTATCCAGGTACTTCCTGTGGATGGTAAGCACCTTTCTAGGTCCTTATGTCACTATTAGGTATGATATTGTTATGTTGTGTGTAAAGGACCAAAATACTAGATAGAAGGTTTGCTTGTCTGCAAAGTCAGAGTTTCAAGTGCGGACTGGCTGGGTCTGATCCGTGTGTCTGTGTCGGACCAGGATCCCAACACTATATTTGTCTTCCGTTTCCAAGTATATTATCTGCATCGTGAAATATATTCGCCAGCTCTCTGTCCATGTTTCTTGCAGAAAGAGGAAAAGAAATATAGGAAGATGTGAATATGTCATTTCTATAATTTCTATCCTTTTGGCCAGATCTTAGTCACGTTGACCATCCTAGGTATAAGTAATGTTGAGAAATGGGGTCTTAGCTGAGGGACCATGGTCCAGCTAAAATTAAGTGGGTTTTATCTTATTAAAAGAAAAAATAGAGGGTTAATTGTGAAATATAATTAATATGTATTTCCATAGCCACTTAAAAGGGACTTCTTAGGGAGTAAAAGAACTTTGTGTAAGAAAGCTTGTTTTATACTTCTCACATCAATTGTAAGTAATATATTCTTACTTGATTCCTATGCTATGTAAAACATACTGTTTAAAAACATCTTATGAAATTATTTATTTCACCTTAGAAAAAGTACAGTATTCCTATTAATAAAAAAGGAAATTTTAGGAATATGTCTGATATTAATAACATTTGTTTAAGGATATAGCTGGTATTATACAATATGCAATCATAATGGCATAATTTAGATCGTTGTAAACTCCAGTATTAAACAAATAAAGTGAAGGTAAAATGCTAATGCAGTGTGGAACTTACTAGATGTTAGAACGTGAAGCTTAAAATTTTGCCACTTTTTAAAAGACATCCAAATTATCTTGAAATGCTAGTCTCACTTTCAATACCATTTTTAGTTTGACATCAGTCTCTACATAAATAAGAGTAGAATTTTAATGAAAACACTGTATGTAAATATAGCAGTGTGGGAATGAAAGCGTATCGAGCAGAGATGTGCAACTGACAGCCACCAGGTGCTAACCTGATTTTCTTGAACAGCAAAATTGAGCATGTAAACCAACTGCCTCAAAAACAGAGCTTGCAGGGGACGGGGAGTTGGATACATTTGAGATACCTGAAATTTAAGTTAGTGTTACAGGAAGAATGATTTTCCTGATCTTCTTAGCTAAACTAAGTATAGAAGTATAGAAGGTATTAGTGCTAATCTTTTTTATTTTTTATTTTTTTGGTGGTAGCAAGCATTTCTTAAAACATGCTTCTTCACTCTTTGGAAGATGAGATCAGAAATAACTTAATGGCCAAGATCTATCTATAAAGTTATAATAATTAATGAAAGGACTGTTTTTTTATATTCTGCATAATATTAGAAGGGCATTAGAAGGCAGACTGCTGGCTCGGCGCCTGTGGCTCAATCGGCTAAGGCGCCAGCCATGTACACCTAAGGTGGCGGGTTCGAATCCCCAGCCCGGGCCCACCAAACAACAATGATGGCTGCAACCAAAAAATGGCCAGGCGTTGTGGCAGGCACCTGTGGTCCCAGCTACT
>CAUYQV010156639.1:0-10281 GCA_963574575.1 Galagoides demidoff | reverse complement strand
AGGCGCCCGCCACAACGCCCGGCCATTTTTTGGTTACAGCCATCATTGTTGTTTGGCGGGCCCAGGCTGGGGATTTGAACCCGCCACCTTAGGTGTACGTGGCTGGCGCCTTAGCCCATTGAGCCACAGGCGCCGAGCCAAACTCTTGGGTTTTAGTGATTCTTTTGCCTCAGCCTCTGGAGTAGCTGGGATTATAGGCACCTGACACAATGCTCAGCTATTAATTTTTCTATTTTTAGTAAAGACGGGATCTCACTCTTGCTCAAATGATCCTCCTGCGTCAGTCTCTCAGAGCGCTAGAATTACAGATGTGAGCCCCTGTGCATAGCCTGCCTAGCTAATATTTTAAAAAAATTTTTTTTTTGTGACAGAGTCTCACTATGTCATCCTGGGTAGAGTGCTGTAGCGTCACAGCTCACAGCAACCCCAAATTCTTGGGCTTAAGTGATTCTCTTGCCTCAGTCTCCTGAGTAGCGAGGACTACAGGTGCCCACCACAACGCCCAGCTATTTTTTGGTTGCAGCCATCATTGTTGTTTAAGAGGGCTGGGCCGGGCTCGAACCTACCAGCCTCAGTGTATGTGGCTGAAGCCCTACTCACTGAGCTACAAGTACAGAGCCATGTTTAAATTTTTTGTATAGATGGGAGGGGGGGCTCACTATGTTACTCAGGCTGGTATTAAACTCTTGGACTCAAATGATCCTCTCACTTTGGCTTTCCAAAATGCAAGGATTTATAGTTGTGAGCCACCACGCCTAGCACTAGATGTTATTTTATATATTACTTTTTGCAGTTAATACTCAGGTATAGGGTGTTGCCTGTGGCTCAAAGGAGTAGGGCGCTAGCCCTATATGCCGGAGGTGGCAGGTTCAAACCCAGCCCTGGCCAAAAACAAACAAACAAACAAACAAACTCATCTATAAATTATCGTTATTTCATATCACTTCAAAAGCTGCATAAGAGGGCAGAGCCTGTGGCTCAAATAGTAGGGCGCCGGTCCCATATATTGGAGGTGGTAGGGTCCAACCTGGCCCTGACCAAAAACTGCAAAAAAAAAAAAAAAAAAGTTTGGAAATCTGGGCAGTGCCTGTGGCTCAGTGGGTAGGGTACCAGCCCCACATACCAAGGGTGGCATGTTCAAGCCCAGCCCTGGTCAAACTGCAACAAAAAAACCCAGCCAGGTGTTGTGAGAGGTGCCTGTGGTCCCAGCTACTTGGGAGGCTCAGGTGGGAGAATCACCTGAGCCCAGGAGTTGGACGTTGCTGTGAGCTGTGACACCACAGCACTCTACTAAGAGCAATGGAATGGCTCGGTGCCTATGGCTCAATTGGCTAAGGCGCCAGCCACGTACACCTAAGGTAGCGGGTTCGGATCCCCAGCCCAGGCCCGCCAAACAACAATGATGGCTGCAACCAAAAAATGGCCAGGTGTTGTGGCGGGCGCCTGTGGTCCCAGCTACTTGGGAGGCGGAGGCAGGAGACTCGCTTGAGCCCAGGATTGGAGGTTGCTATGAGCTGCGATGCCATGGCACTCTACCCAGGGGGATAGCTTGAGGCTCTGTCTCAAAAAAAAAAAAAAAAACTGGGTTGTACATGAAACCTGTATTTAAGGAATTACTGAAGAGACATTTAGGCAACTAGAAAAACTAATCTTAGATTGAAGCACAGAAATTCAAAAAGGAATAAAGGTCATACATGTGGTAAAAATACAGATAAGCATGCCACATATACTACTCCTGCCTGGGAAAAAGGAATGATAGTGATGTTTTGTAGGATCATAAATGTATGCAGAATTAAAATAACAAAAAATAGTGAAAAGATAAAGAGGAGGAGAACTAAAATCAAAGAACTATAAGTTTGTTTTTTATTTGTAAAATGGTGAGAGTGTCAATTTATAGTAGATTAGATAACTCAAGGATGCATTTTTTAATCTTGGGGTAACCATTAAAAGAAAACGGAATATTAAAAAAAATTATTAACCCAAAGAAGGACAAAAAAAAAAAAAAAAAAACCCAGGAGAGAAAAAAGGAAAGTAAAATAAATTGGTCAAATAGAGTAGAAAACAAATAGTGATATATGTGGTACATGTCATATATAAATATAACTTTATCAATAATTTATAAAATATAAATGCCAAGTAGAAAGCTATCAGATTGAGTTCAGAAAGGAAAGAAAACTCTATGATGCCCTCAAGAGACACTTCTTAAATACGAGACCCAAAAGTCATTAGTCAAAAGATGGAGGATATACAATATCAACACTGACCAAAAGAAAATGAGGATAGTTACGTCATATCCAACAAAAAAGACTTTCAGATAAGAGCATTATTAGAGATAATAGGTGTCACGACCGCATAAATGATCACGTGTGACACAGATTGACAATACACACTGCAAGAGGTGAGGCTACCCATAGGTGCAGGATAGCCCTGAGCACTTCTCACAGAGTCCTTTTATTGAGAAGATACCTAATGGGTGGAAAGATCACTAAGTAAAGACATGCAGGGGCTGCATGATCGTGGAAATGATCTCATAGGTGCCAACAGAGTATGCACTCAAGGAAAAGATCTTCAAGGGTGGTAAGGAAATGATCTTCAAAATACTAAATGCAATTTTTCTCCACTAATCCTTTAAGGAACTATCATAAAATGCTTAACATTTAACAATCGCCTTACGACTACAGCACTGATCTTTGCTCCTCTAGGATTACTGAGTTACTTGGTGGCTTGTCTTCCAAGTCACAAGAGATTTCCAGGCTTGCCAGGAGAACGTCCTGTTCTCAGAAATTCCTCAGATGAGTTATGATATTGGTGACTGTTGTAGTAAGTATGATGTTTAATCTTCTATAAATAGGGACATTTAGTAATGATAAAAAGTTAACATCAATAATCAATAGGAAGATATGACTCTACATTTTTATATACTTAATCAAGATTGCCTCAAAATACATAAATAAAACTTGACGGAGGTAAAAGGGGAAATAAACACCTTTGCAATTGCAGTAAAAGATTTTAATGCACCACAGTAACTGATAAGATAAGCAGACCAAAAAAATCCAGTAAGCATAGGAAAGATTTGAACATGCCTTTTTATTGGAATAATTCATACATACATAAAACAATGCACCCAGCTATGAAATATGCTTTTCGTAAGTTTACATGAAACATTTACTAGACTAGACCCCGTATGTTGTGCTGTAATCAAGTCTTAGCTGCCCATAGTTTAATTAAAGTAGAAATGAATAATAACCAGTTAACAAGAAAAATCCAGAAATATTTAGAAATTAATAATCTACTAGATTAATAACTAAATAAACAATCTAAGGTTAATGTAGAAGTTTTGACGAAAATTAGAAAATATTTGCACTAAATGATAAAGAAAATGGAGCACATAAATGCCCCTGGAGTGGGGGAATTCTGTTTCTTCTTGATATGATAATCCCCCCTTCCATGAGGGATGTTGTCCAAGACCTGCAGTGGAAACCACCAATGGTACTAAATACTATATTTTATACAGTATATTTATTCAGTATACATATACTGAATATGTATACTATATTTTTTCCTATACAATCATACCTATGATGAAGTTTAATGTATAAATCCAGCATAGTAAGAGATTAAAAATAACTGATAATAGTAACTAATAAGAAAATAGAACACCATGGATAAATTCCATAACCATAAAGACATATCAATCATATGTGAAAGGCTGTACATTGTATTTATTTGACATTCTGGAAAGGAAAACTACCAGGACATAAAGCAGATCAGTGATTGAAAAGGGCTGGGAGGGCAGAACAAGACTGACTGTACAAGGGCATAAAGGAACCTTTGGGGGTCTGGATATATTCCATGTATTGGCTTGGTGGTGGTCGGAGCAGTGTGCCTCTATACAGTGGTCAAAACCCATCATATTGCACACATGAAGGAATGAATTTTGCTGTATATAAATTACCATAAACTTTTCCTTTAAAAAATTATGAGAAACAGATATAGATAAAGCTGTGCTTAGAAGGATATTTATAGTCTCAAATCCATATAGTCAAAAGAAGGAAAGATTAAAATGAATGTTCTAAATACCTACCTCGAGAATCTAGAAATATTAAACCCCAAGAAGGCAGAAGGAAGAACAGTGTGACAGTGGCCACAATGCTGGACAGTGGGTCAATGCTACCGAGGAGAGTCCAGAAACGGATTCCCACATGCCAGGGCTCTGGACATAGGACAAGGTGCCACTGATGGAGTGAGGAAAAAACAGTCTTTCTAACAAGTGGTGCCTGGTCAATTGGATAAAAATGGTTATTGGTCCCTACCTTACATTAGTTATAAATATCAGTTATGGGAAGACTGCACATATAACTATAAGATATTATAACTTATCAATATTACAGATATTTATAACTGATTATAAATATCAGTTACGGGAAGACTGCACATATAACTACAAAGCAAAGCTTCTCAAAAATAATATAAGAGAAAACCTGATGACATTTGTACAGATAAAAATTAAATAGGAAAAGTACATTGACCCTAAAAATATCAACACATAGGGCATATTAAATTTAAGCACTTTTGTCAAGAGCCACAATTAAGAGAGTGAAAATGCAAGTCACAGAATTGGAGATGTTTGCTGTAAACACACACGCACATCCACACATACCCATAAACACAAAAGCAATTGTGTCCAAACAGAAATATATGTATAGAACTCTTGCAATGCCATGAACCTAAAAACACTGGGAAAAAGACTCAAACACGTTCTTTATCAAAACATGATTAATAAATATAGGAAAATTGCTTAACCCTATGAAGAAATACAAAATAAAACCATTTGAGGTAGCACTATGCCTACCAGAATTGTCATAATTTAAAAAGCAGACAACACACGGTGTTGATATGGATATAATACAACTGGAATTCTCAGGCACTGCACGAGGTTGTCTAACTTGAGATCATTTGGCACTGTCACCTAAAGCCTAACAGACGCATGGCCTGTGACTCAGGAGTTTTACTCCTGGGTGCCCATCAACAGGAAGAAATACACGTAGGCACCAAGGACATGTATGAGAAGATTCATCCTGGTATTATTTGAATCATATAAAAACTGGAAACAACTCAAATGTCCATCAACTGTAAAATGGAGAAATACTTTGTGGTGTTATACAATGAAGTAACTGTAGCAGTTAAAATGAATAAACTGTTATGCTACAACACATGAAAAGCTCAGAAATGGTTTCTTTGAGCAAAAGAAGACAGACAATGAATATACACTAAAAAAATTCTAAATTTTTCATACTAAAAGCTTTGCTAAGAGAAGGCAAAAGAGTGACCATTTCTAGAAGGCTCGTGAAAGAACAGTGTGCCCTCACTTTGTGAAAACTCAGAACAACACACTCATGATCGGTCCGCTTTTTAGCATGAAATTTCTATTTCTACTTCTAAAAGTTTGATTAAAAACATGACTTTTTTCAGGACTAAATAACACTCGACCGTGTGGATATTAATTGCTTATTTAACCAATTTCCTCTTGTTGCCCATTTCAGATGCTTCTTCTACTCTGCCATTATAAAAATATTTAAGTATGTTTGGAATTATCGTGCTTTACTTTTCTAAATCAACTCTTTTGACTATTTTCTAAATATAAATCCCTGGAAGTAAAAGGACTTGGCCAAAAGATATAAATAAACTGGGTTTTTTTAGCCAAGTTTATTGAAGAAGAGAAGGATAGGCTTACAGAAAGCTTGTAAGCTTTGCAGGAAAGCTACAAACAGGATCCAGTCACTGTAGACAGCTAAGCGTCCATGGCCACGGCAAGTAGGCAAAGAGGCCTAAATACGCATTTTAAGGACACTGAAACATATTGCCAAATTGTCCTCCACAAAGATGATACCAAAAATAACAAAAGTGAAGGTCAATCTTATTCAAGGTAGACCGATTGTTGGTAGCCCATCGCCTACGTGACCTCTGTAACAACTGGCACCTGTTCTTTCATAAAACTCTATTGCACTTGGCTTTCTGGGCACCACCCTGCCTGCCTGCCTGGCCTGGACCCATCCTTTTGTGCCTAATCGCACGTTTTCTCCACAGTTTAGTTCCTGACCCTTTTGTCCTTTCTTCTTTGGAGGAATTTGTTCTTCGCATTTTTCTTTCCCCTCTGTTTTTCATTTCCTATTCTCCCTCTCCGGGTTCCATTCCATATCTTATTCTGCATTTCTAACAGCTGGTTGTCTTTTTTCATGTCCTGTCGCTATCTTGAATGCAATTAAGTCCTGGGAACAAGGTTAATGACTTAATAAATATTCGAAAAGGCAGGAAGAATGAGTGATGGTATTGGATAAAGCTGGAAGACCACATGAATCACGGGCCATGCCCTCCAGCCGACATCCCTTCAATACCTAATAGATCTTTCTCTTTTTTCTTTTTCCTATTCTTTTTCTCTCACTGCCTTCTTAAGATTTCTCCCTTTTTTTTTTTTTTTTTTTGCTCAAGCCATCATCATTTAAAATTTTTTCTTCTATTTTATCTTCTCTCTGTACTAAATTATATAAAATATCTCAATTGATAGTCCCTTTGTGATCCTACTTTTCCAACTAGAACTACTAAAATAAAAAAAATAGATGAGCTAAATCTTGTTTTCTAAGAGAAAGTAATTCATTCTTCCCCTTTGAATGTGACCCATCCCCAATAGAAAAAAAAGTACTTATTGATTATTTTATATTGATGTACCTCGTGTACCTTATATATTCTGGTAAGGTACAGAAGAGCTAGGATTCAAGTCCAGTCTTTCTGACTCCAAGTTGGAGCTTTTAATCTCAGTTGGAATCTCAGTAAGTGCTCTTAACTGGAACAGCAATAATGTCCTGCCTTACCATTCTCCGGAGGAAAGGAACAGACAGTACATCACGCCGAAAGATCTTTATAATGTCTCTCTCCCAGCCCCCTCTTCCTCTAATGTCCTTTGATCATCAGAAGTGAGATCAATTATATTAATAGTCCCGCCAGATACTAGAGGAATAGACAGGGTCCTCAGAGCAGAGGTCCTCCCGCCTGCCCTGACAGGTCTGCGCAGAGTAGAAGGTGGAGTATAGGTCCTGGGCTAGATGCCTAATGAGACAGACAGATATCCAAAACAGTGCCCTGTGTATGGTCTGTCTGTTTCGTTCTTCCTCATCTTCACCCCTAAACCACTGGGAAAAGACAAAAAGAGAGCCATGGCCAAATTCCTCCTTACTTAAGAACTGTATTAAAATGTGTATTGTGAAGTGACTGATTGAATGATGTTTTTACTATGTAAGCCAGGGCCATCTGATATACTGCTCACACTTCAGCAAGTCTGGGTTCTTGTCCTCTGTGTGTCCAGCAGCTGAGGCTGAGATTTTAGGGTTTGGTTAGTGTGATGTTTAGAAGCATTGCAAATTTTTTATTGATAGGGATACCTGTGCTATCCCCATATGATACAGAAATCTGTCCCTTTTCTTTAAACAAACACATGTGTACACACATGCACACACACCCTTCCATAACATCCCCATTCCCATAGTAGCACTCAAGAAATGTCTGACATTTGGGCAGCGCCTGTGGCTCAAAGGAGTAGGGCACTGGCCCCATATGCCGGGGGTGGCAGGTTCAAACCGAGCCCTAGCCAAAAACTGCATTAAAAAAGAAAGAAAGAAATGTCTGGCATTATATTAAGGAGCAACAGGGTGCTCAAGGAAGGGAAAGCTCTGTCTGTAGCTGAGAATCAGTATTAAGGTCTTAACAACAGGTCTGAGGAAAGGGGGCGACATGTGGCTGTTTTGTGGGGGACGTGTGCTTCTCAGGCACAGTGTTTGACATTTGCCAAGCTCCTACTGAGTCTTCAAGATCGGGATCAATCAATATTCTGTGTGAAGTCTTTCATGACCTGCAAGAAGAGTGAATCACACTCTTTCCTTTCCTGGTATAGACTTTTGAATTCAAGTGAAAAACTAATCTTAATAAGCACAGAATTCCTAAATGCATGAGTGTCAGCCGACTCCCAAGCCACAGAGAATTTGGTGGGACTCCGGGATGTGAAGTCAGGAAGAGAATTTACCTGGGACTCTGCAGAGGGAAGCAGAGGAAAGGAGGCTTTGGGGGGACTCACGAGTGTGAAACTGGAAAAGAGATACAGGTGGTGATGCCAATGCCCCTGGATCCCCAATGGTTACTGAGGACCAGCCAACACCCAGGACATAGCTCTATGATTGCACTTAAACATATTGTAATGATTTGCTTATATTTCCTGCTAACAAGTCTGGAAAGCAGGGACTTTGTCCTGCTCACACTACCCAGTCACACAGTAGAAACCTCAGACAGAGCAGATGGAGGATGATTGTGGAATGAACAGGAGTAGGTAGACAGGGACCTGTGCCCCAGTACAAACACTCGTCCATGAAACAATGAGAGCAGTCAAGCTCATTAATGCTACTTTCTCTACAAAGAGAACAAAGTAGCCATCTTCAGCGATCCCTGAATATCACAAGGCCTTTTCCAATCATTGTATCTCTTTTACCCAGTACTAAGAATTGGCAACACTATTCAACAGCCCCCTGCTTAGAGCTGTTACCGCCTGAGGTCTTGGGTAATTTACCCTGTGCAGGGCAAGCTGTTAGAGCCGTGAAAACCCTGAAGAATATAATCCCTGGAGGAAGATGATGACTATGTATTAAGACCACATTACATGATCTGAAAAGGCTTGCAGACCTAAACACTTGGGAATTGGGGGGAAATGTCCCTAAAATGCTCTATTGAGTCGAAGCAAAGCTGAAAACAAAGCACCATTCACTTCTCCGGAGGTGGAGGGAAGATGGCTCCGGGCGCGCTCTCCTACTTTCACTGCTGATCAGAAAACCTTCTTGCAGGAAAGGCAAGATGAGTTGGGGCTGGACTATTTAAACGTAATTCTCTGAAGAGCACTGTTTCATAATCAAAGACTGTAATTGCTTTTCTCTGAGGGCTCTGTTCCTACTGGGAAGCTTTATTTCTTGCTTGCTTTTTAGATTTCCAGATGAAAAGAACAGTTTCTGGACTCAGGGAAGCTACAACGAAATGTACGGGCAAAGCCAAGAACCTGGGCAGTGTTTCCGCTGGGAGATTAAAGGGCATCAACTCGAGAGCATCACCGGCCAGAGGCAGAGTCCTCCATCCGTGGCCGGGTCCGTCCATCCAGGTGTAGAACAGGGGAACCGAAACCGGCCCTTTCATCCCAAAAGACAAGACAAAAAGAGGCTCATTCCTGAGCAGACTTAATGCTTCTCTTGGGGCAGAATTGGAGCCTGGGGCGGGGGGTGATGATTTGTTCAAAATATGGGAGGAAAAGACATCAGAACACAGGAGGGATCTTGGCACACTCTTTATGTGTGTGTATATATCTATATCTATACACACACACACTATAAAAATATACATATATTGTTTCAGATTCATTGAGGATACAAAGAATGCCAGACTCTCCAAGTTGGTGAAATGCTGACATCCCTCTGTTCCTACAATGTTCCTGTGCTTTCCACCCTGTACTCCCATCAATTCCCTCTCAGGAGGTACAGTTCGCAGGCACTTTCCTTTCAGAGCAAACTTAAGCCAAAGCCTTTCCTCTCCAGGGGTCAGTGGCATTTGAAACCCAATTGAACTGACCTCTTCATGAAGAGATTTAAAGCGGCAGGGAGAAGGTGAGGGAGAGCCTGCAGTGCCACCTGCCACAGCCCGGGCAGGCGATGGCTTCTTCTAGCATTGATGCAAGATTATCTTCATAGAACAATACACGCGTCCTGATATGCCCTTTGGGCAAGCTCTTTCTTTGTGTCCTATAAAACTGCTTTCTCAGATTCCACTATTCCAAACAATATCTACAAGGTCAGATACTTTGAATCATCTGTGAAGTTTTTATCATGAGTTGTTCACCAAACTCTATGAGAAAGACATTTGATTCATTGAGGGAATTAACTATTTCTTTTCTTTTTTTTTTTTTTTTTTTTTTTTGAGATAGAATCTCACTTTGTTGCCCTCTGTAGACTGCTGTGGTGTAGCTCACAGCCACCTCAAACTCTTGGGCTCAAGTGATTCTCTTGCCTCAACCTCCCAAGTAGCAGGATTACAGGCACCTGCTACAATGCCCAGCTATTTTTTTTTAATTGAATGGTAACTATGTACATTAATACACTTCTGGGGTACAGTGTGGGGTTTTCACATGCAATCCGAAATACTTCCATCAAACTGATCAACACAGCCTTCATGTCACTTTCTCAGTTATAGTTTTAAAAC
>CAUYQV010156636.1:0-12637 GCA_963574575.1 Galagoides demidoff | reverse complement strand
TGGGACTAAATGGGGCCACCACAAAAACTATTTGGGGGTTGCAGTTGTGATTGTTGTTTGGCGGGCCCGGGCCAGGCTTTAACCTGCCAGCCTCGGTACCCACGGCGCTACAAGCGGCAAGCCAGTTGGTTCTATTCTTTTTTTTTTTTTTTTTTTTTTTTTTTTGAGATGGCGTCTCAAGCTATCCCCCTGGGTAGAGTGCCATGGTATTACAGCTCATAGCAACCTCCAACTCCTGGGCTCAAGCGAGTCTCCTGCCTCTGCCTCCCAAGTAGCTGGGACCACAGGCACCCGCCACTGCGCCCGGCCATTTTTTGGTTGCAGCCATCATTGTTGTTTGGCGGGCCCGGGCTGGGGATTCGAACCCGCCACCTTAGGTGTACGTGGCTGGCGCCTTAGCCAATTGAGCCACAGGCACCGAGCTGGCCATCTAAATTTTTATGCCCCTTGTTATTTCCCGTCCCCCTGATCAGGCGGGGGTTTCCTGGGGGAAGGGACTGTGTGTCTCTTGCACCTTTCATCAGACAGGAGCTTTCCTTGCCAGAGGGGTTTCTCCCTCCCCCATCCCTCTGTGCGCATGCCCACCCCAGACCCGTGGGTGGGGGAGTTCTGGTTTCCACGTCCTTCGTTCACTCTGTATAATGATCCCCAAGAATGAGAGGACTGCGTGGCTGGGGAGAGGTATCCTCCGATTCCAGAGGGAAGCTCCTTTTCATCACCCCGATACCCAGTACAAAGGGAATTGAATGTCACCTGTAATTTGTCATCTCCACTCAAAGATCTAATACGCATGTACAGGTCTTAGAGTAAGTCTGAAACAGCCCACCCCCAGCCTTCCCCATCTCTCTGACAACAGCTCATCTTTCTAGCTGCTCGGGTCACAAACTCCCTGGACATCCTTGACCATGGTCTCTCACCCCAACGCCTGTGTCAGCTCTATCTTCAAGATACATTCAGAATCCAACCACTTCTCAGTGCCTTCACAGTTACCCCCGGGACCCGGCCACCACCATCTCCCGCCTGGATGATAGGGAGAGCCTCCCTGAACCACCCCACGTGATGCACATTGTACTCATTTAACTTTGCTGACGATCTGTCTCCCCCAGAATGTAAATGTTGTCGGAGCAGGGATCACTGACTGTTCTGTTCATAGCTGTGTCCCTGTCACCTGAAAGAGTGCTTCACGCATCAATGATGCCTGACAAACATTTGTCAAAGGAGTAAATGAAATTCTACAAGCACCTTCACAACAGATTGGAGCCAGCACCTGTAGTCCTGAGCCAAAAGGAAGGCGGGTTTTCAGAAATGAATCAGTGCACCCCAACCCAGTGCTTGGGCTGCCCAAGGATGCTCACCTAGGATGGCTTCTGCCATCTCTGGGGCCTGGGCACAAGGACAGAACCTCACCTGTGGTGGTGGTGGAGGGGCAGCGCAGTGTCCTGTGGTGAGCCAGGGACCCTTGTATGTAAGTTACGGCTCTGCAGCTCACGAGCAGCACGGCCCACAAGGATGGGAGTATCTTGTTAGCATTTCTTCTGATGAATACTAAGTACCAGGCACCTTGCTAAAGCTCCTATACATAGTTCACGTCGCCCTCCCATATCATCTCCATGGAACAGGTATCATTGTTACAGCTGCCACGTTAGACCTGGGGAAACCCAGCCATGACGAGGTTAAACAATTCGATAGTGATCTTGGGGGCTGAGAGGCAGCACTGGCACATAGTCAGCCCTCATAAACTGACATCACAACAGCAAGGGTTAAGGCCCCAAGGGTCTGAGAGGAGAGCTCGGGGGGCCTCTAGGAAGTTCTGTGGTAGCTCCTGCTGGCAGCTGAGCCCTGCTTCACTTGGGCCCCCAGCTGAAGCCCTGTTTCTCCACCCTCCAGGGAAGCCTTAGGCGCCTCCTCCCTGGACCTCCTGGATTGACAGCCTTGAGTGAGCAGGACTGGAGGGCGGGGAGCCAGGAGGTGGGATCTGGCTCAGGCAGGCTAATCAGGTCTCAGGGTGAAATTAAAAGGGAGGAGGAGAGCACCAGCCCATCAGAATTCACACTACTTTCTGAGGACAAGGTGCCCAGGAGAGGAGCTGGGGAGCCAGGGCACAGGATGGCCCCACAGAGAGCTGTGCAGCTGTCCCTGAAGTCGCCCACCCATGCCGTGTGTGTGGTGGGAGTCAAGACGCTCGTGGATGTTCACAGGTGAGAGCTGGGAGGGCCTCACCTGGAAGCAGAGAACCAGGCTAGAATGAAGGGCCCAAGGCAATGGGATGGGTGCCAGTGTGCAAATCAGGCAAGCCAGGGGATGCTCGTAGGAGGTTGTTTTGATATTGTTTTAATACCAGAGAAGATGGAGTTGGCTACAGATCCTGGCAGGAGGGATTAGGGTCTGGTCTCGTCCTCCCTAAGGCTCTGGCTCTGGAGCTACCAGATCAGGACATTGACCTCAAGCTGCTGGATAAGGGCCTGGCCTCAGGATTCTAACTCTGGGGTTAGGCTTGGGGTGTGGGCTCTTGTTCTGACATCTAGGGGAGCTGTAGAGCATCAGAATGAATTGTCACTCAAGACAGGGAAGACAACTGGTCCTCTTATCCCCTCTCTCAATTTCTCACTCCCCCCACCCCCGTTTTGGAGGTGGAGGGATGTGTGTGGCAGCTGGATCCTTGGGGGTCACCTGGGGCAATTGGAGCAGCTGGGTTCAGGAGGGGGTGATGAGGGCACAGCCCATGAATAACACGTCTACAAAGAGAACCTGGAGCAAGACCAGGGACTTGGGTTTGCCATGAGATCATGATGGCAGCAGTAATGACATCTGAGGGGGGGGGATGGGGGCAGTAGCATCAGCTTCTCCTGTTGGCCCCAATCCCCCTGGGTAGGAGCTGAGGCACCTGGCCCAACCTCAGTTTCTACACTTGTCCACTGCAGGAGATGGACTTGGTGATCTCTGGGGGAATTTCCAACTCTGACAGCTGTCTGTGGACCCCCTACTGGACCAGGTGGGCTGCACACCCTGCAGATGGGCGGCTCAGGGTCAGAGTACCCCTCAAAGAGGAGCAGGGGGCTGAGATGAGTGCCTCTTCTGGTTAATTAGGTCAGGCCCAGCTGCCCACCTGGCTTCAGGTGATCTTCTGCCCCAGAAGCTTTGTCTGCTCACCTGTGGGTAGTGTTCTGGGACCCCAACAACAGGGCTGGAGAAGATAGCCAGGAGCCCTGGAGGCCAGACCTTGATTCTGCTGGGAACCCCAACATAAAGGCTGGTTCTCTTGGATCTAGGTGGCCATTGGAGATGCCATTTTTTCCTGCCCTGTTAACAAAGGATTGCCTACCGATAAAAATATAGGATGTCTGTTAAGTACATACTTCAGATAACAACAAATAACTTGTTTAGTAAATTGCTCAAGACATACACTAAAAAATCAGCAGTTCAACTGAAACTCAAATTTAACTAGGCATCCTGTGTTTTATGTGGCTTCTAGCTTCATGCCTAGAGCAAGGAAGGGGTCTCTTGCGGGCCTCACAGTTCCTGATTCCAGGCTTCTGCCCTCATCCAAGGGCATGGCTGTTTCTGGAAGGTGATTTCAGAAACTCAGGCTCTAGGATGGTGCCACCAACTGAGGCTAGAAGCAATACATGGGGAGCCCGGAGGCCTCGGTTCTGGTCGCAACTCTGCTGCTGACATCGGCCGAGTCACTCCGCTGAGCCCAGTGAGCTGAGCTGTGCGCCCTCTGCAATTCAGTGTGGAAGTGAAATGCCCAGACTCTAGATTTAACAGATTTGGGCTCTTTCTGGCCGCTACACTTCTCTGAACCTCAGTTTCTACATCTGAAAATTGGGGAAACGATAGCACCAACCTTAATGGGTTCAGGGGGGATAAATGAAGCCGTACCTGGGCTGGGCCCCACTCTTGTGGTGCTTGTAGCTCTGATGGCTCCGTGGGTGCCCTTTTCTCCAGGATCTGTTCCTTCCGTCACACTTGAGAGGGTGGGAGGAGACGAGGACAGCCCAGGGTATGTGTGGCGGGAGCAGAGGATGGCACTGTCGGTGAGGGTCCTTTGAGGACACCAAGTACAATAGTATCCTCAAAGGCGGGCCCCCGCTGAGAGGCAACGGGAAATCGCTTGGGTTGTTCATAGCTGCTGCACCCTGGGAGGGAGAGGCTGCTTCGGGCTCTTGGAGGGAACGCATGGGAGGCCTCCACCCAAGAGCTCTTTGTGAACCTTCACTCTAGGTGTTGGTGGTAACTCGGGTCATAGCTACTGAGTCTATATACCAGACCGCAGACCTTTACAGCAATAAGGCGGAACTTCCTACCAGCTAGGGCTGTGCTAGGTGGAGAAAGAGGGGCCTGAAATTGTCAACCTGGGAAGACTTTTGAGAGAAGCCTAAAGCTCACTCCAGGAGCAGGGCTGGCAGGAGGAGGGGGCTCCATTCGATGATGAATGATGAACTTGGGACTTCCCCATCCCATTTGCCCCGTGCCTGGCTCCAGCTGAAGCTAAGCCCGGGGTTTCTAATTGGCCTTGCTGGCAGGAGGGCTGATGGGTCCCAGAAGAGGAGGTGTGGCAGTCACTGGGGCTGAGTCTGAGCCCTCCAGGAGATGGGTGTGTACCATCACCGGAAGTGATTAATCCCCCCAGGGGGCTGCATGGACTGGTTATTTGGAGAAATATTTGTGTTTGGGATAATTGTGTGCCCTGGGGTGTCCCGGCCTGAAGAACCCTTAGGACTCCCCAACTCAGCTATGGACACCTCTCCCACACCGCAGCAAGCTGGCTCACCACCCTGACCCCTGTAGCCAAGTGGGCTAGCTCACCACCCTGATCCTTGTAGCCAAGTGGGCTAGCTTACCACCCTGACTCCCTGGACCTGGCCAGACTACTCTGGCTGTTCTGGTCCTTGCCTAGGGACTGGAGGTGGCTTGTGCCAATAAAGGATGGGCAGTGTGAGGGAATTCATTAGCTGTGGGCCCAGCACGACCATTCTTGTTTGCCCAGAAGCCAGAATCAGAGCCCGAGGCTGGAGGCCATAATGAGTGTTTATTTTTTGGATGTAGAAAGCTGGCTGGGCAGGGGATAGGGACATTGTCCAGGACTTTTCCCAAGCCTTCCCCACCCCTGCCAAAGCATCCATGCAAAATAGACTCTTCACCTCGGAGAATAGAAGAATCCAAGGGGTCCAGGGAAGAGGGGATACCATAGGGTCTGGCAGATGCTTTTTCTGGGGCTCCCTATCCGTATTTTGGAAAATGCAAATACCAAGGCAGAGTTATAAAACGTGTGGTGTACTGAGTGTGTCTGTTGAGTAAATTGCTGCTTTTAACTCGCATAGATGAACAATGCAGCATAATTGTGCTCTTCGTGGGATAATTGCAGGATTGATGCCGCCGACACTAATTTCCTGCGACAGGCTGCAGGCGCTGGGCTGGGACACCTTCTCTCCTTGCTCCATCTTGTTGCTGTGTCATCACGACACGAAAGACACCCTTCACGGGAAGGGACATTGAAAGTTCAAATTCTAGTATTACTGGTGAACGTGGACCTGGCTGGGGTCCTCTGTAAGTTCCAGGGGCCCTAGAAGCCAGATTTGGGACAGTGGAGTGTCTGTTGGGGTAAAGTACTGGCCTCGGGGTCAGTCAAGCTTTCATTCTACAGATCTCCCTGCCTCCCTGGGCCCCAGCTGCCACCTACCTTCTTTCATTCTTGTCTTGGAACTGTCCCCATTCTGCACTTTCTCTTCTTTCCTCTTGGTCCCGTCACCCCTGTCCTCACCAGGTTTTCCTCCCCCTTGCCGGGTCACATTCTTCCTCTCAGGGTGGGGCTGGGGCTGTGAGGGCGTGAGAGGGCCCAGACACACAAGTCCTGCTCCTCTGAACCCTGAGAGCCCGAGAGAAGATTTGAGATGCCAGGAATGGAGGGGCAGTTGTCCCCTGGGATGCTGTAAGCTCCTCCCTGCTTCTCCCTCCTTATGCCGTCTTCTGCTTTGTTCTGTAGAGAGGAGGCTCCTTCTCTATGGCTTTGAAGCAGCTACTTAGTTCTGCCAAGCAATTGCCCCTCAAAGGTGTTGGGGGTCGGATGCAGGGCTGGAAAAAACTGGCAAATCCACACCCAACCAAGGACCACAGCCAAGGGGAGGTGAGCCCCAGCTGTGAGCAGGGGAAATCTGGGGGATTCCAGATGCTGCCCTCTAGTGGGCACGGGGTCCTCAGGGCTGGTGCTGAGGAAGCTGGGACCTGCGGGGTTGTGGTAGAACCCTGGCCTCTTGGGTGACGTGGACCTGACTTTGGGTCTCCAAATGCACCCAGACCCCAGAACAGAGAAGTTCGTCACCCTGCTTTGATGCCAAGCAGCTGAAGCCCTGCCAAATGCTTCTCCCTTATACCTTCCCAGCACATCTATGACCCCTACTGCCTTCCACCTCGGGAGAGGAGGGCAGAGGGAATATCAAAATCTCTGCAGCAGGACCCTGCAGAGGGTGTGGGCTAACCAGGCTGGGCGAGGGCCTGCTGGACACCGGGGACAGCAGGCTGGGGCTTCTGGTCTCGGCTTAGGAAGAAAGGTAGTGCCCATTCCAGAGGCACCACCTTGACCCTGCCATGCAGAAGGGTAGGATCACCGGAAAGCCAAACCGACCACAGCTGAGAACAGGATGGCTGGTGGTGTGACCTTGAGCCAGTCACTTAGCCTTTCTGAGCCTGTTTTTTTCTCATGCTAGTTGGGGATGACATCATCGCTAGACGGGAATGACATTGTTTATTGTTTGTGCCTATAAGGTTGGCAGCTTTATTTTTTCCCATTTCATAGATGAGCAATTCTTTTTTTTTTTTTTTTTTGAGACAGAGCCTCAAGCTATCCCCCTGGGTAGAGTGCCATGGCTTCACTGCTCACAGCAACCTCCAACTCCTGGGCTCAAGCAAGTCTCCTGCCTCTGCCTCCCAAGTAGCTGGGACCACAGGCGCCCGCCACAATGCCCGGCTATTTTTTTTTGGTTGCAGCCATTATTGTTGTTTGGGGGGTCCGGGCTGGATTCGAACCCGCCACCTTAGGTGTATGTGGCTGGTGTCTTAGCTGCTTGAGCCACAGGCACCGAGCCTAGATGAGCAATTCTATCATCTGCAGAGCATTGCTTTGGGAAGAGGAGAAGTGACACACGACTTAGACTCTTAACTCAGGGCCCTTCATTCTGGGGGCGTTCCAGTCCCCAGCCCCCATCTGCCTCTGCTGGGAGACCCGTGAGCGAAAACTGACCTTCTTCACTGGCCCCCAGTCCTGGGAGGTGTGGGGGAAAACTTGTCCTTCTTCACCAAAAGTCCTCTGAAAGATCAACTCCCAATTAAGCGAGCTTCATTAGAGAAATGTTTACTTCTGAGTACCATGCACATGGGGAGAATCACGAGAGCGATTACTCAACATCTCAGCAATGGTCATATTTTCTGCTTGCCTTTTAGAAGGGAGGGGGCAGATGAGAAGTGCGGGCACAACCAGTGCTTGGGAGGGAGGAAAAAATAGATGGAGAAACAGATTGGCTTGTAAATTCACCTGAGACCTAAGAGAGAGGTATTATGTCCTAAATGATTTGGGCCAGGTCTGCTTGCATTCTTGATCTTTCCAGAAATGTACTGAGGTAACAGTGAGGAAAGGAATTCAGTTGCCCACCCCCCCAACCCCCACCCCCGCTTTGATCTTTCGATTCAGTCGGTTTGGGTTTTATGTAGATAGAAGGAAAGCCCCTTCCAAATGCTGTTTGATCTCAAATGGCCTTTAATTCAAAGTAGTCTTTATGCCAAGTCATCATATTTTGGGGTGAAG
The DNA here is from genome assembly GCA_963574575.1 of Galagoides demidoff. NCBI lineage: Eukaryota > Metazoa > Chordata > Mammalia > Primates > Galagidae > Galagoides > Galagoides demidoff. The sequence continues at coordinate 4,836 of CAUYQV010156636.1, read as the reverse complement.
TTTCCCTGGTTCCTTCAGAAGGCAGAGGTCCATTTGCAGGAAGGCCTGTCCAGCCTGGGTCCTCCTTCTGGGCTCTCTGGGTGTGCCCCTCCCTGAGCAATGACCCCCAGTCTTTATGGACTGGAGGCAGGGAAAGGTGAGGACGTAGCCACCCACACCACATGTGATTCTAGACTTACAAGAAAATGACCGTGCGTGTTGTGTTCTGTGGGGCATCACCTATCACCCTTCCCTGACCTTGGTAAGCCACAGCCAGCCCTGGGGGACAGTCAGCCCTGGGGGAAGGCCAAGGGGAAAGACAAGGCTAGGAACCTGGGGGGAGAGAGTCTGAGCTGCCCCCTCTGCTACCTGGCAGGTTCTTCACCCCGTGATCTTTACCCCATGGCGGTCATTTCACCCGCGCTCCTGGACCTGGCTTAGCGCTGGTGACACAGAAAAGTGACTCCCCATGCTGGGAACTACTTGAAGTCCAAGTGAGTTCTTAGCTTCGTGCAAGAAAGAATTCAGAAGTGAGCCCACAGAGATTTATTCAGAAACTATGGAAAGTTAGAACATTGCAGACAGAGCGGTGGCAAGTTCTCCCTGCAGAGAAGCACCAGCCCCCTGGTTCACCTTCCCTTTCTTTTTAAGCAACGGGCTAGAGAAAGGGAGGAAGATTCGTGAAGGCACGGCATTCCTCCACCATCTTGACCCTAACCTGTTGGAGCTTGCCCCGCCTTCATCCTGTTTTGATCAGGGTGATTAGAAACTTTGTTTTGACACTTCCTGACTCAGTTGGGCAACGCTGTAGTAATGCCCAAAGTAATACGTAGAGCAACACCCAGAGCAGTGCCTGCTAGTTCCCTGTCTCGCTGGGCTACAGCACTCGGGCGTGATGTGTCCCATATCTGTCTGCAAGGAGCTCCCAGCTTAGACGGGGAGCTAATCACGTCTCAGGATGTGAGTTTTAATGATGGCACGCCTCATCTATTTTCTTGGTCAGGTAGGAGAATGTAGGGAGGTCCGAGAGTTCTCTTATCAACAGGGCCTGTGTCCTCTCTACCCCGGGTCTGCCCACTCCTCCATGCCGTTCTAACACCCTCTGTGATGGTAATGACAATGATGGTGCCCCTGTCTTAAGTGCTCACTGAGCTATCTCAGTGAAATTTTACATAAGCCTGTGAGGTGGGGACTACCAGGATTCCCCCTTTTCAGATAAACTGAGACACAGAGAGGTTGAGACACTTTCCTGAAGGCGTACAGCACACCAATGCCAGAGCTGGGATTTGGACCCAGGTTTTCCTGATTCCAAATTCTGTGAGCTCAACCCTAAGATTGCCCATGATCTGGGAGTTTTCCATGGCGCTGGGTCAGTCTGAGGGCTGGAGTGGGGCAGAGCAGTGGCTGAGCTTTGGAATCAGAGCCAGGTAGGGTCCCAGCCCAGACCTGCCATGGTCACTCTCTGTGGGTCCTCTCTCTGCATGACAGTTCATCTTCTATAAAATGGAGAGAAGAATAATTCCCCTGCTTAGCAGGCACAGGCCCTGAGGACGGAACCAGAGATTGGAATGAAAACAGTTGGTAGAGGGTGGCACCTGTGGCTCAAAGGAGTAGGGCGCCGGCCCCATATACCGGAGGTGGTGGGTTCAAACCCAGCCCCAGTCAAAAAAAAAAACACTTGGTAGAGACTGTGACGTACCTGTCCCATGTACACCCAGATGTGATTCATTTCTGCTTTTCTGGTGCCCAGTGTGGGGCCTGATGCACAGCAGGTGCTCAGGAAAGTGCACCAAGACAGAGCTGCTGGCTCTAGAGGCCTGGTCAGCACTGTGGGACTGTCACTCTCCAGCAGAACCGCCCACGGAGCTGCTGCACCACAGGGGACTTGCTGGCTCCTGCTGGCTGAACCTATGGCATTTCTTGTGGCTCAGTCCAGGACACCTGGAGATTGGCACCTCCAGGGCTCCTGGAGGGCAGCAGGTGTGCGGGGGCTGGGGGGTCAGGGGCTTGGCTGGCACGCACTGCTCTTCCGCCTTTCTGTCTCATTCTGTATAATTCTTCCCCTCTTGCCCCCACCACTCACCCAGCACAGTGCCCGGCACAACTCCCCAGGGCAGGGGCTGTCCCAGCTGCGGGGTAGGAGGGTGGCAGGCTGACATCTCTGGGCTGCTGTGTTTCTCCTCTCCCTAGAGATCAGGTGGTAAACTTCTGAGTCACTGAGGTAGGTTTGGCCTGTTGAGCCCCAGTGGGTGGAAGTTTCTGGGAGGCAGGTTGCAGCCAAGCAAAAGGAAAGGCTTTCTAATTCCCTGAGCTGCCGCAGCAGAGAAGGGTGGAAGGTAGTGAGCTGTTCATCCCGGGAAGTGTCTCTGCACAGAGTCCTGTGCTCTGAGGACCCTCTGACGCAAGGCCTAGGGCAGGCAGGGACCAGAAGGTCACAGGCACCACCCCCCTCCTGGCCTTCACTGACCTTGCTCCTGTGAGGTTCTCATGTGTGGGTGGGACGGGTAGAAATGACTTTCCTGGCTCGGTGCCCCCATCCTGCCTCAGGCCTTCCTGGCCTGCTCCCCAGAAACCTCACTGATGAGCTTGTGTTGCCCAAATCCCTACTTTCCTATTTCCTTCCTACATCCTCCCAGCTCTCTTTCCCTTCCAAGCCCCAGTGGGGGCAAGCTCAGGGCACACACGCACTCACTCTAATGCCGCCGGTCAGGAGAGCACAGGGTGGACGACGAGGCTGGTGCTGCATCTTCACTGGGCCATCTGTGACCTAAGGAAAGTCGCTTAACCTCCCTGAGACAATTTCTTCATCTGTTAAATGGGGACCATTGTGCCCACCTGGGAGGGTTGTTGTGAAGTACAAATGAGATCATGGGTATCAAAAGCTAGGCATGTGTCCAGCACATAGTAAGCTCAGAAATTCAGACTCTTTCCCCACCCCAGTATTATGGGAAACGTATTCCTTATGCCATAGCAGCGGAGGGCCGAGGGGGTACCCATTACTGATGGAGGCAGGCAAGGCTGGGAATGACCTGTTGTTCTTTTTTTTTTTTTGAGACAGAGCCTCAAGCTGTCGCCTGGGTAGAGTGCTGTGGCATCACAGCTCACAGCAACCTCCAACTCCTGGGCTCAAGCGAGTCTCCTGCCTCCACCTCCCAAGTAGCTGGGACTACAGGCGCCCGCCACGACACCTGGCCATTTTTTGGTTGCAGCCATCATTGCTGTTTGGCGGGCCCGGGCTGGATTCGAACCCGCCACCTTAGGTGTACGTGGCTGGTGCCTTAGCCGCTTGAGCCACAGGTGCAGAGCCCGACCTGTTGTTCTTACTTTCTCTGTTCCAGTCTCTGTGCTGGCTTTTGCGAGATTCTGTAAGAATGCCCTGTGTTCTCCTTGCCGCCTCTCTGTTGAACCTGGTGCACCTGGCCCTACTCTGGGCACGGGGACAGGGGACGTTGCAGGGTGAGTCAGGAGGATGTGCTCTGAGGGGCACAGGCAGGCTGTCCAGGGGTCCCCAGGAAGGGCTGAGCCAGTGCTGCCGGGGCACAGAGGAAGGACATGGGCTTCTTGTCTGAGCAGGGTGGGCTCTCAGCGGGGGGCACCCTGAGAAGAGTAATAGTAATGGTGGTGACAGCATCTAACGCTAATAAATGAGTGTTATTCTTCCAATGCGTCATCTCACAGAACCCTCGGTTGCTTTAGGAAGTAGCTCTTTGGATTGTGTCTATTTTACAGAGGAGGAAAACTGAGGCGCTACCAGGTAAGAGACCAGATTGGAGGCCACACTCCACTCCACAGAAGAGGGGGCATTTGAAGTGGGTCTTGAAGAATGCAAAAGATTCCTGCCCCAGCTCTGCCCCAGTAGAGATGGGGGAGGGGCCTCCAGAGGGTGCCAGCTCCTCAGCATGAGGATGGAACCGAAGATGATAATAACAGTAATTACAGGGACACTCAGCAGGGTGACACCTGCGGTAGTAATGATTATGGCCCTTTTCATTTAAAGGGGTTCTTTTAAGTTCATTACCTCACGTGTCACTTTGGGGCCATGCCAGCACTGCATCCCTGGGGTTTGTTTGGGTCTGGAGGCTGCACCAGGAGCTTCCACCCAGGGGAAGGAGCCTGGGAGGTAAAGATCGGGTGGGAAGCCAACGGGCAGCTCAGAAAGCAGGTGGGTGGAGACATATACCGCCACTCAGGGGTGGCCTGGGACTCACCTTAAGCTCCCATTCCCCCTTCCCCATCAGCCCTTAATTCATGGCCATGCCCACAGAACTGGAAACTGGGAGATGAAGCAGAGTGAGCCCCATCTCCGAGGTGTGGCGCAGGGGTGGAGGTGGGATGCAAGGGAGTGAGAATCTGGGGTGCCGCAGAGCCTGCCTGGCACACCAGTCTCGCTCAGGTATCTGCAAGAGACAGCATCCCCTCCGGGCTCTTCCAGGCGGTTTTCAAACCTGATGCTGTGTCACTCACAGCTCTCCAGTAGCTGAGGCCAACCCGGATGGAGTGAAGGGGGCCTTGCCTCACCAATAAGGCAGTGGGGTCGGGACTAGAACAGGCCCCACCCAGAGGCCAAGTGAGGAGGCCAGCAGGTGCCTTCAGGAAGCCACCTCTCCCCCAAGCACCCCATCGCTGCTCCCCACTCACCTGGTACCCACAGGGAGCAAGAAGCTGAGACCAGGAACCCAGCACCCACCCCAGAGAAGGGTGAACGGAGGCTGGAGCTACTTACTGAGCAAGTTTGGGATAGGAAGGGGCCGGATCGCAACTGCATGAGGCCATGCTGGGCTCTGCGGGTCCCGATAACTCCAGGGAAACTGTACCTCGTCTTTTCTTCCTCCTTCTTTCATTGTTGTTATTATTATT
>CAUYQV010156633.1:0-10632 GCA_963574575.1 Galagoides demidoff | reverse complement strand
ATAAAACCCACTTGGTCATGGTGTGTAATTCATTTGCTGTGTTGCTGAATTCTGTTTGTTAGGATCTTATTGAATATTTTGGCATCTATGCTCACTAAAGATATTGGCCTATAGTTTTCTTTTCTTGTTGGGTCTTTTCCTGGTTTAGGAATTAAGGTGATGTTTGCTTCATAGAATGTGTTGGGTAGTATTCTGTCTTTATGATATTGTTGAATTTTTTTTCATAAATATTCATTAGTTATATTGGTCTATAATTTTCTTTTCTTGTTGGGTCTTTTACTGGTTTTAGAATCAAATGTGATTTTTGCTTCATAGAATGTGTTTGGAAGTATTCCTTCTTTTTCTATGTTTTGGAAAAGGTTAAGTAATATAGGTACTAGTTCCTCTTTAAAGGTTTGTTAGAATTCTGATGTGAAGCCATCTGATCTCAGGCTTTTCTTTTTGGGGAGATTTCTTATAGTTGATGCTATTTCAGAACTTGATATAGACACTTCTTTCTGGCTATGTCTAGGAAGTTGGCGTGTTTCCAAGTATTGATCTATTTCCTTCAGATTTTCATACTTCTGAGAATAGAGTTTTGTGTAATATTCATTAAGGATTTGTTGAATTTCTGAGGACTCTGTTGTTATTTGGCCTTTATCATTTCTGATTGATGAAATTAGGGATTTTACTCTTCTACTTCTGGTTAGGTTAGCCAAAAGTTTATCTATTTTATTGACCTTTTCAAAAAATCAACTTTTTGATTGGTTGATCTGTTGTATGATTCTTTTGTTTTCTATTTCATTTGTGAAATGAAAGTTCTGGTCTAATTTTAGTTATTTCCTTCTTCTGCCAAGTCTAGGGTTGGAATGTTCTTCCTTCTCCAGTTGCTTGATTTTGTCCCAGTAAGTTGTTGACCTCCTCTATTTCCGTTCTTTTGAGGTAGACTTGCAATGCTATAAATTTCCCTCTTAGGACTGCCTTCGCGGTATACCAGAGTTTCTGGTAATTCGTGTCCTATCGTTTTGTTCCAAAAATTTGGTAATTTCCTTCTTAATCTAATCTATGGCCCAGCTATCATTCAGCATGAGGTTATTTAGTTTCCATGTTTTTGTATTTGAGTATGATTTCTGTTGTTACAGAGTTCAACTTTTATTCCATTATGGTCCAAGAAAATACAAGGAATGATTTCTATTTCTTTAAATTTGCTAAGGTTAGACTTGTGATATAAGATGTGATCCATTTTATAGGATGATCCATGGGCTGATAAGAAGAATGTGTATTTGGTTTTGTGAGGATGAAATGTCCTGTAGATGTCTGTTAAATGCAATTGTTGAATGGTTAAGTTTAAGTCTAAAATTTCTTTGCTTACCTTCTTATTGGAGGATCTATCCAACCTTGCCAAAGGGGTGTTAAAAGCTCCAACTATCATGGTGCTGGAGAAAATCATGTCTGTTAGAGTCTCTCTTATAAATTGAGGTGCATTCTGGTTGGGTCCATAAATATTAATAATTGAAATCTCATCATGTTGAGTGTCACCCTTAATAAATATGAAGAGACCATCCTTATCTTTCCTTACTTTTGTTGGTTTAAAGCCTATTGTATCTGTGAGTAAAATTGCAACGAATGCTTCTTTCTCATTTCCATTTGCCTGAATTACAGATGACCATCCCTTCACTCTGAGTCTATATTTATCTTTTAAGGTAAGGTGAGATTCTTGAATACAGCAGATGTCTGGCCTAAGTTTTTGTATCCAGTCAGCCAACCTGTGCCTCTGTAGAGGACAATTTAAGCCATTCACATTAATTGAGAATATTGATAAGCCTGGTAGTATTTTGGGTATTGAGTTTTTCAAAAGTCCAGTCCTTCTGCTACTGTGGAAGTTGGAATTTGATCAAAAGTTTCTGAGTGAGTTTACTTTGGTGGGGGTGGAACATGTTGTTCATTTATGTAGAGTAGGTCTGAAAATATCCTGGAGAGCTGGTTTAGTTATGGCAAATTTCTTTAACAAGTGCATCTCATTAAAGTATTTAATTTCTCCACCATAAATGAAATTCAGTTTAGCTGGATATAGGATCCTGGGTTGAAAGTGATTTTGTTAAAGGAGATTAAAGGTCAGTGACCACCCTCTTCTAGTTTGAAAGGTTTTAGCAGATAGATGTGCAATCATTCTAATGTTCTTCCCCGTGTAGTTTATGGTTTTCTCATGTCTTTTAGAATTTTCTCCTTCATATTAACTTTGGCGAAGTTAATTATAATGTGTCTGGGAGATGCCTTATTTGGGTTGAGTCATGCTGGGGTTCTCAAACTGTCTGCTATCTGAATTTTAGAATCTCTTGGCATGTCTGGCAAATTCTCTTTGATTATTTCATGAAATAGAGCATCTGTATCCTTTGAAGCAACCTTGTCACATTCAGGAATTCCTACCAGGTGAATATTAAATCTCTTTGAATTATCCCAGAGCTCTCTGAGAGAATGATCCATTTTTGCTCTCCACTTTTCTTCCTTTAAGCATTTGGAAGCGTTCAAAAGCTTTGTGGTCAATATCAGAAATCCTTTCTTCTGCCTGCTTCATTCTGTTACTGAGGGATCCTACTGTATTTCTCAGATCTTTGAGGGCTGCTATTTATATATAGCACACCCCATGCATTGAGAGGCCAGGTCCCCACCATGGAGGAATAGGACTGCACCTATGAACAGAGTCCTAACTTGACTTTAGGTCCATGAAGAAGCCATCAAACTACCCACTAGGGAGCTTACACTCAGAAAAGGGCAGGCTTGAGGATGAAAATGAAGGGCTTGCCAGGACTGAATATAGTCCCCTGCAGGGCAAGAATCCCAATTTATAAAGCTAATTAGAAACACCAAAATTACAATAGAGAAATGGGCAAAGAACTTGACCAGAATAACCACAAAAGAGGACATATGAAATGGCTGAAAAAGTGTACAACCTCTTTAATTTTAAAAATCCAAAGTAAAATGATAAGATGTTATTTATCATCTATTGAAACAAATGTTTTAAAAAGTAAAATACAAAAAACAAAAATGTCTCAGCACTACCCTGAGCCTTAGGTAGGATGGGTCCTATGTGGTCTTTGTCTGGCCTCATCTTTAGAACTAAAAAATGCAGCCTTGCTCTGGATGCTGCACGGCCATCCCCTCATCTGAGACCCCAGAATCTCCTGCCCATGTGAGATTCTTTCTGAGATAGATTTAGAGCAGTTAGTGGTCTGATAAGTTGGGGGCAGGCTGGGGAACACACATTCCCAAGCAAGGGGCCCTCCCTGGAGGGAAAAGAGAAAAGCTACATGCAGCCAAAGCCATGGACTGGGTTTTAATGCTCTCAGAGCCTTTATTTTTACGAAGGGATGACTCAAGGGTAGAATATGTTATTTAACAGTTTGGTAGCTGAGATGTAACCTTTGAACAACCCAAGCTTGAATATGCATGTGTATTTTCTTCCACCTCTGGCACCCCTGAGAAAGCAAAACCACTCCTGTCTCTTCTGCCTACTCCATAGCCTATACAACATAAAAACAAGGATGAAGACTTTTATCATGAATAGTAAATGATTTTTCTTCTTTATGATTTTCTTAATACCATTTTCTTTCTTCTAGCCTATTGCATTGTAAGAATATGGTATAAAATTCATATAACACGCACAATATGTGATAATCAACTGTTCAGGTTATCAGTAAGGCTTCTGGCCAACAGTGGGCCATTTGTAGTTAAATTTGAGGTAACTCAAAAGTTATACTTGGGTCAAATACATGGGCAATTGATACCTCCATGCTGTTCAAAGCTCAACTACAAAATGAAAGTCTTCACTTGTACTCTTACTGGGATCCTCAAATATTCTAGATGGGTCTGTTTAGTACTGGTGAGGACACTAAGATGCTGCAAGGTTGATGAAGGATTCTTTTTTTTTTTTTTTTTTTAAATTGAGACAGATCTCACTCTTACATCCTGGGTAGAGTGTCAGGGTGCTCACAGCAATCTCAAACATGTGGGTTCAAGTAATCCTCTTGTCTCAGCCTTCTGAGTAGCTGAGGTTTTAGGTGCCCACCACAACACTCAGCTAGTTTTTCTATTTTTAGTAGAGATTGGGGTCTGGCCCTTGCCATTCTGATACAAATATTTTTGTTGTAATGTGGTTTTTGGTCTTCTGGATATACACCTAATAAAAGAATTGCAGGATCAAAAGGCAGGTCTATTTTTAGTTCTCTAAGTGTTCTCTAGACATCTTTCCAAAAGGAACATATTAGTTTGCATTCCCACCAGCAGTATAGAAGTGTTCCTTTTTCTCCACATCCACCCCAACATCTCTGGTTTTGGGATTTTGTGATAAGGGCTAGTCTTATTGGAGTTGGGTGGTATCTCAAAGTAGTTTTGATTTGCATTTCTCTAATGATTAAGGATGGTGAGCATTTTTTCATATATCTGTAGGCCATGCACCTATCTTCTTCAGAGAAATTTCTCTTCAAGTCTCTTGCCCACCCTGAGATGGGATCACTTGTTTTCTTCTTGCTAATATGTTTGAGTTCTCTATGGATTCTGGTTATTAAACCTTTGTCAGAGACATAACCTGCAAATATCTTCTCCCATTCTGTGAGCTGTCTGCTTGCTTTACTTATTGTGTTCTTAGCTGTGCAGAAGCTCTGTTACCAAGAGATTCTACCATATTTTTCAGTTCTTTGAGGGCTGCAAACTCTTGCCTCAATGTTTCAAAATCTTTGGTCATTTTATCTTTGAAATTGTTAAATTCTTGAGACATCTTTTGAATAATTTCTTGAAATTCTAATTCCCTCCTTTCTTCCATTCTGTTAATTTTATTTTCTATACAAATTCTGAACTCGATTTCTGACATCTCAGCCATCTGTTTATGGATTGGGGTCTTCAATTGCAACTGCCCCATTTTTCCTTGGGGGAGTTGATCTACCCTGGTTATTCAAGTTGCCAGAGTTTTTCCGCTGATTCTGCCTCATGCTGAGTTTATACTGTTTGGAGACCTTATCAGAACTGCTCAGTCAGTGGCTGCCACCAGGGAAGGTGCTGGCTTCTTCTGGTTGCCCAGAGATAGGGTGTGTCTGTTATCTTCTCCTAGTTCTTGGGCACTGGGGCGACTGGGGGCAGGGGAATGGCAACAGTGGCAGGGGGCTCTCGCGTGACTGGATCAGTCCTAGTTCGGCCCTGCCAGTGTGACTGGGGGGTAAAGGAATGGCAGTGGCAGGGCAGGAGAACAGCAGTGGCCAGATTAGTCCTTGTTCAGCCCCACCGGGGCCACTGGGGGGCAGGGGAATGGCAGCAGCCAGATCAGGGAAAAGGCAGCAGCTGTGTGGGGAACGTGCAGCTGCAGGGCCGGGATAGTGCGCTTGGTCCCGGGGGTCGGGGGACGCTACTCTTGGGCCTCCTCTCACTGTCTCTGCAGGGAAGGAGGGAAGGGTGGACTGGAGAATCAAAATGGCAGTGGAAACTTTAGTTCAATTTTTCTGCCTGGCGAGAGGGTGTTCAGAGTCTCAGCAGGGTCCCTCTAGGGGAGTAGACCCCACTACCCTTAGCTCTCATATGTGGGGTGAGATAATAGATCCTCAGTTCATCTCTTGCCTGTAGGAAGCTTACAGGAGCAGACGAAGAGAAAACAAAGAGAAAAACACAGCTCTCTTAGGAGAGGGGATGGACACTTTTCCTTTGAGATATTCCATATACCTGTAAGTTGTACTCCAGGAGTTGCAGCTTGCCTCAGCAGAGGTGTCCTGCAGGTATGACTCTTCTCTCTCAGCTGGGCTCCTAGTCTTCAACTTTGTTGTGTGTTTTCTGGACTTTATCCTTCCTTCTGAACGGGAGCTTCTGTCAGAGGCTGATACCTGTTGGCCATCTTGCCCCCCATGATGAATAATTATTCTTACTGAACTGATACAAATAATCAGCTCCAGTATACTGAAGGTATAATTTATTTTAGCAACTGAGTTGGTTCTGCTGTAATTTGTCTTTAGTGGAAAGAGAAATCAGAGAGAGACAAATGGCTTAGAAGGAGAAAAAAGACTGTGGCCCACCTGGATTACATTCCAGCCATGTTTGTACTGTCAACTCATAAAATGAGACATACCTGTTCTATTAAACTGATCTGTTAAACGGGACTAAGAGACTGGCCAAAGAATATAGAATTATATACAGTAGTTATAATTGCTCTGACGCAACATAGAGCCTGTTGGCTACATTGGAAAATTCTGTACAGTATTAAATGTTATCTGCAGTGTCTATATGGATACCTCAGGAAACATTAGAACCTAAAATGAGAATTTCCTGGTAAATGATGTAACTGTAACACTGCATCCTACTGTGCCTAATCCATATACTCTGCTGAGTCTGCTGTCAGCAGAAGCCAAGTGATTCAGCTGCCTGGACTTAAAAGATGCCTTTTTTCAGGATAAGGCTGGCTCTAGAAAGCCAGAGGCTGTTTGCTTTCCAGAGACATGGGAACTGTGATCCAGTACACATGGACCAGGTTGCCACAGAAGTTCAAAACTCACCCATTTTTGGAGAAACGTTGGCTCATGACCTCCAGAAATTACTGGCTGAAGAATCAGGGTGTGTACTGCTCCAGTATATTGATGACCTCCTTTTAGGGTACCCTAAGCTAGAGAGCTGTGCCCAAAGCATGAACTATCTTTTATGACATCTAGAGGTATGTAGCTATAAAGTGTCCAAACGAAAGGCCCAGATTTGCCAGTGGCAAGTACATTATCTAGGATTTACTATCCAGCGGGGAGAGAGGAATCTAGGCATGGAATGGAGGCAGGTCATTAATCGCCTCCCCACCCCCACAAGCCTAAAGCAGGTTTGGGAATTCTTAGGCTTGGTCAGCTTTTGTTGTCTTTGGATTCCCAACTTTGCCATCTTGGCTAAGCCCTTGTATGAGGCAACTAAAGGAGAGGAAGGAGAGCCCTTAGAATGGGGAGGAGAACAGGAATGTGCCTTCTCCCAGCTAAAGATGAGGCTGATAAATGCACCTGCATTGGGGCTACCAGACTTGGCCAAACCCTTCACTCTGTATATCTCTGAGAGAGGAAAGATAGCTGTGGGTGTGTTAACCCAGGTGGTTAGGTCCTGACCAAGGCCTGTAGCTTATAACCTCTCTAAGCAGCTGGATGGAGTGGCAAAAGGATGGCCACCATGCTCTTGCCACTACTGTTCTCCTTGTGCAAGAAGCTGATAAGCTGACTCTAGGGCAAAATCTCAGAGTGAAATTACCCCACTCCATGGTCACTTTATGGACACTAAGGGAAATTTTTGGCTCTCTAATGCAAGAACACCCTGATCCCAGCCATGCTCCTTCCAGTCAGTGGAAGAGAGACGGAGCATACTATACAGAAGTTATGGATAATGCGTATTCTAGCAGACCTGACTTGTGTGACCAGCCTTGGACAAATGCAAACTGGGACTTTTATGTAGACTGAAGCAGTTACATGATGGTGTAAGGTGAGTGATGGGCTGGGTATACAGTGGTTACTGTAACAGACACTGTAGAGGCTAAGCCCCTACCCCAAGGAACATTGGCTCAGAAGGCTGAGTTAATTGCCTTGACTTGAGCTTTAGAACTGGATCAAGGGAAAAGTGTGAATATCTACACAGACTTCAAGTATGCTTTTCCGACTTTCCAAGTATACAGGACATTGTACAAGAAAAAGGGACTATTAAATTCTGGGTAAAAGGACATAAAGTATCAGCAGGAGATAATTCAATTGTTAGAGGCAGTATGGAAACCCCAGAGAGTGGCAGTGATGCACCATCATGGATATTAAAGAGATGCTTCCACCATCACTGAAGGGAACACTAGAGTCAGTACTGAGACAAAAAGGGCTACATCCAAGCTGTACCAGGTGTTGTGAGTGACTCCCCTCATCTCATGGGTTTTGGAGCTCTCACCTATCTACTTCCAAGAGAAGGTATAGTTAGCAGTGGAGAGAAACCAGAAAATGAAGGGAGGATGGATAAAGATGCCAAATAGATGAGTAGCAGTCCCAAGTTTCTAGGAGCTACTATGGTGACAGGAATCTTTAGTGAAGTTGCTGGGCCAGTACCTCTACATCTCCGACCTGGCACCTCTGGCCAACAGTGTGTCATCTTCAGCCAGTTGAATGTGTGCCAAGGACCAATGGTATCCCCAGGAATCCAGTTGTATGGAGCAACACCCTTTGAGGACTTCCAGGAAGACTTTACTGAAATGCCCAGATGTAAAGGGAACAAGTACTTGCTGGTGATGATCTGCACATACTTGGAATAGGTAAAAGCCTTCCCCACCAGGATAAAAAGGACTCCTGAAGTAGTAAAAATGTTGCCCAGAGAAATCATTCCCTGGTTTAGGTTGCTACTCTGGTTTAATTTGACAATGGGTTAGCCTTCATAATAGAAATAGTGCAAATAGGCTCGGAGCCTGTGGCTCAATCAGCTAAGGCGCCAACCATGTACACCTAAGGTGGCGGGTTCAAATCCCCAGCCTGGGCCCGCCAAACAACAATGATGGCTGCAACCAAAAAATGGCCAGGCGTTGTGGCAGGCACCTGTGGTCCCAGCTACTTGGGAGGTGGAGGCAGGAGATTCGCTTGAGCCCAGGAGTTGGAGGTTGCTATGAGCTGTGATGCCATGGTACTCTACCCAGGGGGATAGCTTGAGGCTCTGTCCCAAAAAAAAAAAAAAGAAATAGTGCAAATAATAAGCTAAAGCTTTGAAAAACTTATAGGCCTCAAAGCTTAGACAGGGTAAAGTGCTAAACAGGACCATAAGAATAGGAATCAATAAACTCTGCCAGGAAGCAAAGCTTAATTGGATATGGGTTTTGCCACTGTTGTTGTTCAAAAAGGCCTCTGTCAATCCTTTGCAATTTAGCAGGGACTCCTAAAAGAACTGGGAGAGACTAAATTTAATAGACAAAAACCCTAGAAAGAATAGCAGGGAAAATCTCCACTTGGATAATTAACAGTGTTCTATTTAGTCTTTTGTGTCTATACATTCTTTCTCTCTGGAGGTCAAAGGGACCAATTCTAGGTCCGGGATCAGAACCTGGTCCCCTTCAAACCAAGGTAAAAGGGACTTTACACCATCATCCTGACCACACACATGGCAGCAAAGGTGAAAGGAATCCTCGTCTGGAGTCATCACAGCTTACTGAATAGAGCTTCACTGACCCTTGGGAAGTAAAGGTAACTTTCAAGACAATCAACATGCCCCGCTCCAGCCACATACTGGAAGCTGGCTGGTCAATGCATGGCTGAAGCCTGAGGAAACTCCTCGAGGGACTTATTGGACTTTGAACTTTGGGAAAAGGGGCGAGGAATGTCACACAAGGAAAAGTAAAAACTTGTATGTATGTTAACTCACTACCACAGTACTATTAAGGCCTGACTAGAGAACCCAAGAGGAGTCACAGTCCCTAAAATCTAAGTGCTGAAAAGTAATTAATATCAGTACTTGCAGAAGCAACCTGATATTGAGATCCCAAATTAAAATATCTTTGAGTCTCAAAATGTGGGAATAAGAGAGGATACCGGAGAACGGTGAGGTCTAGGAGAACAGGTTTTATCAAGGAGACCACAAGGATACACCTGCAGGGTCCTCTTCATGGTAACTCAGCTCTTGGGAATTTATAAACTTGACTGTCTTAAACTTGGAAATTTCCAAGTTCAGTGAAAACCTGTAGTTCTGTAGGGATAGCATCTCCCACTTGATTCAAACTGGCCAATGGAAAGGTACCTGTGGGTTGGAACTTTTTGACTGGAGATAAAAAGGGAAAGACCAAAGCAGTAAGAGAGTGTGGCCATTTGGAATTCTTCTATGCTGTAAGTTCCTGGTTGGTTATAAGCTTGGTGTTTGGGTGCTCTTATACACAAGGTGTTTGGGTACTCTTTCTCTCCCTTGGGTCTCATTTTCCTGCAACAGTGTGAGTTTTGGTACATTGTATCTTTTTTTTTTTTTTTTTTTTTTTTGTGGTTTTTGGCCGGGGCTGGGTTTGAACCTGGCACCTCCAGCATATGGGGCCAGCGCCCTACTCCTTTGAGCCACAGGTGCCGCCCCGGTACATTGTATCTTTTAAGATATCAGTTGATTTTGACTAGGTTATTAAACTTGTGGGCACAGAATTTCCCATAACATTCCTTTATTAACCTTTTAATGTTCATGGTATCAGTAGTGATAGCCCTCTTTCATTTCTCATGTTCATAATTTTTCTTTTTTTCTTAGTTAATCTGGCTGGAAGTTTATTAATTTTATTAATCTTTCTGTTGGTTTTTCTCTATAGATATTGTTTTTAATTTCATTGATTTCTGCCTAATATTTATATTGTTTCTTCTGTTTACTTTAGGTTTAATTTCCTCTTCTTTTTCTAGCTTCCAAAAGAAAGACCTTTAGTTTACTAAATTTCCCACATATTGCTTTCACTGCAACTCACAAATTTGGTTAAGTTGTATTTTCATTTTTCTTTTTTATTAAATCATAGCTGTGTACATTAATGCAATCATGGGGTACAGTGTGCTGGTTTTATATACAATTTGAAATATTTTCACCAAACTGGTTAACATAGCCTTCATGGCATTTTTATTTTCATTTTCATTTAGTTAAATATTTTAAAATTTCTCTTGAGACTTCTCTTTCTTTTTT
>CAUYQV010156632.1:0-31374 GCA_963574575.1 Galagoides demidoff | reverse complement strand
TGGTCCCAGCTACTTGGGAGGTGGAGGCAGGAGACTCGCTTGAGCCCAGGAGTTGGAGGTTGCTATGAGCTGTGATGCCATGGCACTCTACCCAGGGGGATAGCTTGAGGCTCCGTCTCAAAAAAAAAAAAAAAAAAGATGGTAAGAAACCACTGGCATGCAGGATTGGGCTGGGCAGAAATGGCAAAGACCAGATGTTTAACTAAGGGCAGAGATTGGGTGTGGATCATGGGTCAGAACCAGAATGGATGGCATCTAAAGCGGATATAGTAAGCTGGAGGGAACAGGTGAAAAGCTTGGGTCAGGCTTTGCTGGGTCTAAGAAGTCAGGTAGGGAGGCTCAAACAAGTCCTGGGGGTGAGGAACTGGGAAGATAGCTGGAGAGGGCAGTCCTCACCTGTGACACTCCCAGAGCTCCACAGCTCTGTGCCTTCTTTGCTCTCTGTGGTATGTTGTCAAACTAGGGATCGGTGCTTATAAAACCAGAGAGAGAATCATAGCCCCGTGTCTGTCGTTTCTAATCAACTCAAGGGCAGAAGAGTTAGATCTTCTGCTGGAGATCTAAAAATCCTCTGAAGTTCTATCGAGCCCCATCTCCTGATGATTCAATGCCAGTTCTAAAACAGGAAAACTCACTTCCAAAACCAACAGATGTTTGGGCTGTCATCATTATGCCTGTACTAAACTCATTTGTGATTTCACTGTCAAATCCCGTCTCTGTAATTTATTAGAAACCGATTATATAAGATTATTTGGAAAACCTTACTAGTTATGAGCTATCTGTCCTTCCATCTCAATGATTTGTCTTCTACAGCAATACAATGAGAAATTCCAAGGAAACCTTTGGTCACCCTTCCACCTTGTCAACCTAAACAGGTCCTGGAAATTCCAAACCCACACTCTGAAAGGTGGCCTTTGTCAGGTAGACTAACATTTTCCATCTGGTCTACAACATACATTCCCCAAGTAGTTATAGGACCTTGGATAAGCCACTTAGCTCTCTGGGCCTCAGTTTTCTCATTTATAAAATTAAAGCAATCAGTAGATGACCTGCCCTCTATGGCTCATTTGTTCTAAGGATCTAGAGTTATTTTAAATATTTGTTATCTGTCATGACCAAAGTAGCATCACAGGTAAGGAACAGGCTGCAAGGTCTGACATTTTTCTCTGGCTTATACCCATGAGATCAGAGCCAACCAGTTTATCTGTTGTTTAGGTTACTTTTTCCTGAACACACGATGGCTTTGTCTGCACTGAAGGTCATCTTCTATTTTTCTGCCCATTCATCTGGCCCTGTAAGACCTTCCATCATCTCAGTCAGCTGAGTATTTTACCTCCTGGAAACCACATGTGTTCTTTCCTCTCTACCGTATGAAACCCTCCTATGGTAGTTATGACAATTATTGCTTGTCAGATACCTTATCCAGATGAGTATCCCCATTGTTGTATTTATTCTAATTAAGAACTACTCTAGTTTTCAAAGCACTTCTTAGATTATCCATGGTTTTGTCTGGCTCCTCACAATAACCCCACTTTTAATAATTTGTTTTACCACATTCTCACCCATGTATAATAGTTATAACTTCTTGTTTTCCCCAGTGAACTTTGGCATAACATTTTGTCAGATTCTTTCTGACAGTTACGTTTGGGTCCATTCACTGAATTCCTATCCCAGTGTTTACTGACCCTGGGAAACAAATCTGGTAGACCAATGAAGCATGAACCTGACTTAGAGTGGTTAGAACTAAGGCCTGAAATGGACTTCCATGATCACCTGCCCCACCCACCCCTGACCACGGCTCTTGTTGGCTGTGACCAAAAGATACAGGCCTCTTGGGGGCTTCGTGGCTTGAGGAGCAGAAATGTTGGTCGAAGGCTCCACGTGTCTAACTCCTGAGTCTCTATTGAGCTCATGACATCTGATCTGCACAGATCAGGTCCTCCTCAGTGACTTCTCTTCGCAGGAGCATTTTTTTCCCCTTTCTTCAAAGCTGCCCTTTCCCCAAGATGGCTACACTTACTCTGTTAAGGAATCAGCCGCAGAGTTTGTGATCTGGTGCCGCCTTTTCTGGGAAGTAGCTTTCCTGGGCTTAGCGCCTGCTGTTAACAAGCCCTCTGGTCTTGCCGCCTTGCTCTGCAACTTTTTCCTCCTAATTAATGCCTCTATCTTATCGGAGTGGCCCGTTCTTACTGTAACTGAGTCACTGATGAGCTGTGTTATGTTTTCTTTTGACGCCCTTCAATCTGCCCAGCCCTGAATTAAATGGGTTTGCTCACTATGGCACAGTGCCTCACCCTGAGGTATCCTTTACATCCAGTCCTGACCACCACTTAGAAAAACCACAGCCAAAGCTTGTTTGGCAAGACTGAGTATTCACAGGGTGTTCCCACCAGGACATACCACAGCAATCAAGAACTTGGGCTCTGGGGTCAGCCAGAACTGCCTCTGATAGATACAAAGACTGCTTTTTTTTTTTTTTTTTTTCCGAGACAGAGTCTCACTCTGTTACCTTGGGCTGAGTGCCATGGCATCATCCTAGCTCACAGCAACCTCTATCTCTTGGCAGCTTTGAAGAAAGGAAAAAGGATCGCCTCAAATGATCCTCTTGCCTCAGCCTCTCAAGCAGCTGGGACTACAGGTACCCACCACTATGCCATCATAGTTTTTCTATTTTGAGTAGAGATGAGGTCTCACTCTTGCTCAGGCTGGTCTCAAACTCCTGAGCTTAAGGAATCCACCTGCCTCAGCCTCCCAGAGTGCTAGGATTACAGATGTGGGCCACCAGGCCTGGCCCAAAGACTGCTTATAAAAAAAACCCCAAAGCTTCATGAATTCTAGTTTCTGAGTCTGTAAAATAAGAATAGCAGGATCTACCTCCTAGAAAGGAAGAGAAGATTGGTTGAAAAGATGTGTGTAAAATGCTCAGTCCTTAACAAGAGCTCAGTGAGAGTGTGTCTACTGAGTCTTCCACCCAGCACTCAGGGATAGTCACAGCAGCTCATGGTACCCCAGACTGCAGACGAGAACACTGGATGAAGAGAGGTCACATGGCTCTATACTGGATACTGTGCTTACATGAGCCACAGAAAAGCCAGGACCAGAGCCCAGGCCCCTGCCACCTCCCAGACTCTCAGTCCTTCCACTGCCCTACCAGTGCCTCTCAGAGCCAAGACTGTGTCCTCCACAACGGTGGTTCCCAAAGTGGGTGCCCGAACCAGCAGAATCAGCTTCCCCTGGAGCTTCTTAGACATGCTGTGGGCTCTGAAGATGGGGCACAGCAATCCAGGTTCTAGTAGGTCCTTCAGGGGATTCTGATGCACGTTCAGGTTTGAGAACCATGGCTCTGTGGAATGATAATTTGCTTTTGATCTCACTGTGCCATGACTCCAGAGGTGGGTAGTACACAAATCTCAGCATGATCCCTGATGCGAATCAACCTGCCTAGCCCTACAACACTATCAGGGGATCTGTGGTTAATATGTACTGATACTGCTCGGTAGGCTCACCCAGAGAACCTTTAAAACAACACAAAGGCCCACCCCAGACCAGTCAGCGCTCAGTTCTAAAGACGCTCCAGACTGAACCACAGAGCACAGAGCCGCCACACAGACTCCACACAACTGCTAGGCTGGTCATGTCGTTACCTCATTAAGGTTTGTGTGTTTCACAATCCAGCCCACTAAATCGGTTTCTCTCCCTCCTGTGAACCTTGGACTCTGCCTGGTTGAACCTCCACCCCATGCCCACTCGTTTGCACAGCTGCTAGTGCCCATGCAAAGGGGTTATTCTGCACACCTCGGCTTCACTGCCCAGGCTTGTCCTGCCTAACGTGAAAGGTAATAAGAAGGTCTGGCAAACATCAAATATTGACTCACCATCATTCTTGTTTTTCTTTTAATAACTTAGAAGGGCTTGAAGGAAAATAGTTTTACGGGCATGTCTGAGCATTAAAAGTCCTAAGCTAACCCCTCGGCCCATTAGGATCACAGCCATACAGAGTACCGATACCAAGAAAAGAGCAGCCTTTCTCTCCCTCACTGTAAACAGATGGATTTGGCCTGGGCCTCAAACCATGGTAATGCTTTCTGTTCCATCCCCTTTAAACTGAATATCACCAGCTTCCCAAAGATAGCCACCCCAATCTGCCTACCTGGCTCAGGCAGGGAGGCCGAGAAGCTCCCGGTCACTGGGGCAAATGGCCAGGTGAGAAGACTGGGGGCCTCCATGCCTGCCCTCAGGTGTACAGGACCTGATCTGTGCAGACCAGAATCATGAGCTCATCTTTACAGCCCAGAGCAGAGGAAGGCTGTGACCTTCACAGGACTCCTTGGGGTGAAGTGATTCAGTGGATTCCAGTTACTAACAAATAAGGTTCCTGGGGAAGAAGCAAGACAGGGACCAAGAGAAAGTGAGGTGGTCCGCCCTGCAGCCTTTCCCCAAGAGAGCAGGTGTTGGCGGGCATTGCTCACCCTTACCGATGCCGGGGGACCTTCCATCATCCTCATCTTCTTCAGGGACTATATCCTTTGAACTTTAAGACTGTATAAAGAGGAGATTTATCCACAGAAAAGGATGTTTCACATGTACAAACTCAAAGATCAGCTTTCAATGTATTTTTTTTATTATAGTCACATGGTCCATTGTTCACAAGATACCAAGGATCCATAATGATAAGTAACTTTTTCAATTAAAAAAAAAAACTTTTACAAAATGCATCTTCCTACCTAGAAAAGTAATACATACTTAACTCAAAATTTGAAAAAATACAGGAAAAGTCACATTTGACTCCATCACCCTAAGCGGAAACTTGAGACCTTTCCAAATACTTTCCAAATGGGAGTAGATAAGGTGAGACCTGCACTTTCATCTGCCTGCTTGTCATCTGCCTGGTACCTAACACCTCCCTCATCCTTCTAGCAATGGATGAGAAATGGTCTTTGATAAGGAGAGATGGAAAGAATGGAAGTGTGGTAGTATTTTGTAGCGGAAATTATAAGCTTTTGGAATTTATAGAGGCCTCAGGACATACCAAGTGCTCTAAGGTCTCAGCCAAAGTTGGTAAGTAGCTTTCAGCCCAAATCAGACCTGGATTTATCAATGATGGCTGTTTTGCCAAGAACTTTTAAGATGACACTAAGTTCAGCCATGATTGTCATGGTTGGATGAGTAGGGAGGGGCAGTGTGGGTGCCACACACTTCATAGTGGTCTAGGGGAGGCAGAATAGAGAATGGAGGTTTGCCTAAGAGAACCTTCTAGACTCAATGCTCCAAAAATGTGAATTGACTGAATGAATGAATTGAACCAATCAGATATGCCTAACTATGCAGGCTTCACTGTATAGAGAGACTTAGAGAGGGCAGGCACCCAGAGCCTCTCCCCCATCCTCCCCACCTGATCACAGCTGTCCTCACCACCCCAGTAGCCCAGCCCCTGTCCTTTCCCTCCTCTGGCTGGTCCTTTCACTTCTCATTGACGCTCCCTGCGGGACGGGGGGCCCAGCTTTGGAGGGTCATAAAGCAGCAGTTCTTAACCTGTGGGTTGCAACCCCTTTGGGGGTCGAAAGACCCTTTCACAGGGGTCACCTAAATATATCCTGCATATCAGATATTTACATTACAATTCATAACAGTAGTAAAATCACAGTTATGAAGTAGCAACAAAAGTAATTTTATGGTTGGGGGTCATCACAACATGAGGAACTGTATTAAAGGGTCACGGCATTAGGAAGGTTGAGAACCACTGCCTTAAAGGCATCAGGCCAGCCTCCTCAGCCCCACAGACATTGCCAGGTATTTGCTCTGATCTTTGTATTCAGGGATGAAGGAGGTCTCTAGCCCCTGCCCTCCAGGGGCTCACAGTCTATGGAGGAGGGAAAACACACACCTAAATCATTATAATTAAGTTTAATTAATTTAAGTAAAACTGTAAATGTTTTAAATATATTTAAAATACCATTATAATTATTTAAATTAGAAATAATAAGAGCAGCTAAGTGCCAGGCAACGGGCTAAGACCTTTACTTACATACTGTATTCTATGCTGTCTTTACAATAGCCTTGTGGGGTTTACTAATATGATCCCCAGTTTACAAATGAAGAAACTGAGAACATTTGTGACTCACCCCACTAGCCAATGTGGAGGCCATGACCCAAACCCACGTATGTCTGGCCATGGCTGTTCGTAAGAGGGCAAGGGAGTCATTTCTTTTTGGGTTTGACTAAGAAAGGGACATGGTTTGACCACCTACCAACATCGGTAGAGGGGAGCTGGACAGTGGAGGAGTCAGTAACACCCACTGAGGTCCCAGCTGCTCTGACCCCTACCAACCTAGGATTACCCCACCTGGTCCTGGCCCAGGAGCGCCCACCTGGCATCAGCTCAGAGCAGAGAGGACTGCTGGGGCCCGTGCTTCCTGCACTTCCTCCTGTTCACGCTGCTGGGGAGGGTGGTATGCGACCAGCGACCAGCGACCAGTGAGAAGCAGGGAAAACTGATGAGAAATCAGAGATCTGCCAGGGAATCGGAGATGAGCCACAGGAAATGCTTTTGTCTAAAAATATGCCATTTCTGAAAGGAAAACAGTCATTAGAGGGTGTGAGAAGCCCCCATGGTGAGGGAAGCAAAACAGTAAGACTCACTGGGAGGCCAGTGGAACAACAGAGAAGCCCATTACCCACCCACCTCCTCTGTGATTAATGAGACTTTTGGAGGATGAAAGGCAAGCAGACAAAATGACAACCCACAGACAGAACTCCAGGGAAATATCTGGGGACGGCATCCGAAGCTGCAGCAGGGAGGTAGGAGGAGAAGAAACTGTTCCAGTTAATATTTTTCTGGTATCAGCTGGTTAAGCTATAGATTTGGCTAGAATTTCCTGTGCACTTACTATATGCCAGGCACAGCTAAGGGCTTGGCAAACAGCATCTCCTGCAATCCTTTTGACAACAAGGAGGAGGAAACTGAGTCTTAAAGATTCAGTGACCTGTCCATGGTCACACCACTGAAAAGGGACAAACCTCCATCCCAGGTCCCCTGACTCCAAATCTCTCACTCATTCCAATGTACCAAGCTGCCTCCCATAAGATTAAGATTCCTGACCATCCCCAACCTAGACAAGTGAGGTCGGGTCACCCCAATGTTCCGGGCAGAATGCAGCTGTTTTGCATTCTTTGTCTTGTATTAAAGCAAACCTAGTTAAGGAAACCCATCCCATATTAAATTAATGACTCATTGTCAGCTACAACTCTTTGCAGCCACATCAGACACATGTATCCACCCAGGAAAGATATCCTGGGAGAAGGTAACATCTAAGCTTGTTGATCCAAAGTCCTCCTGCATCAATCATGAAGCAGCTGACCGTCTTCTGCTGAAACTGCAGGGACTGGAGCGGGGAGCCTGGTGCCTTAGGTGGGGAGAGAGGTAACAAAGCTGCCCCGATATGGAACCTGAATCCAGTCTGGCATTCAGGGACCCACAGAGATGTCCTCCATGGGGGCTCATAGGCTCACCGGTGAGGTGACATCATCTTTTTAGGCCCCTCGAGGATCCTGCTGAATGGGAGTCACAGGCCAGGCTTTATTGGAGCTTATGCTTGAGTACAAGGGAAACAGCACAAAGAAAAGAAGCCTTGGGCTTCCTGAGGGGCGTCCAGAGAGAGTTTTAAAGAGGCCCAGGTAGGAAAGTGGAGCCCGTAAGCTCCCAGAGGTGGAGGTTTGCTTGCACCTGCCTCCTTCTGTTACAGGCTTCTTCACGCATTGCGCGGCTCATTAGCATGTTAAATCTCCACCCCTGGGTGCGATTTTTAGCATTAAAATGAGATTATAATGAGGGAAAAGTCAGGTTAAGGTTGTTACACCCGAAGCAAATGGCATAGAGAGAAACGCCAGCACACTGAGTCCAAATTAAGCAAGGGTCCTTTATTTATCAGCCAGGCTGAGAGCGAATTTATGCCTCAAAGTCTCTCAACCCCTAGAAGCAGGGGGTGGAGACCTTTTATAAGGTGCTTTTGGCAGGGGAGGGGGAGTTTCACAAGAGCCAACACCTGGTAAGGGGCGTGCTTACAAGGGGGAGCTGGGGATTCACAGGATTTTACAGTTATTACTGAACTCTTTCAGCTGAGCTTCCTGTTTAAAGGGGGAATGTTAGAAGCCCTTAGCAAAGTCTTTAGCAAGATGAAGTTAGGGCATAACAAAGGTCAGCTTGAGGGTCTTTCCTGGCTTGAGGCGGTGGGACCCAGACAGGTCTGGTTGTTTTGCAGCCAGGTACCACATCAGCCTGTGTCAGTGCCTCGCCCCAGAGGCCTTGAACATGGTTGCAAGGTTATGCTGCCCGGTGTTATCTGCTTTGGTGAGAAGTGAGGTCTGAGCCCTGCCTGTCTTATCTCACTCTCAGCCCGCGTTCTCCTCCACTCACGGGCCTGCCGCCTCTCCTAGCTGCTCAGTCACCCTGCACAGAGGCAAGGAGCACTAGCCAGTTCCCCACCTGCCACCATGGATTCATTCAGAGGGAGCAGCTTCCAGGTCCCCATGGCTTCAGAGCCTCTGTCCAGCAGCCAAAGGAGAGGAAGGACCCATCTCCAGCTACTATCTGTTTAGCTTCTGAGGAAACTGATTTCTCAAATGCCACCTCCAGTGGCCCCTACGCAACCTTCACCCTGAGAGGCCGTCCCTTCGAGCAGAACTTGGCTGCAGTGGAAGTCACTGTGTCCTCTCCCACCCCCAACTCCCTGCAGTGCTCAGCAAGTCCCACCACTACTACTCCTGTCTGTCTCTCCAATGCGTCCCCTTGCTGTCCCCCAGTGCCACAACCCATTTCAGACTCTGGCCTGTGCTCTCACTCCGAAGCTGCAGCTGGCTGCCCTCTTTCATCCATCCTCCACACTGGGATCCTAGGGATCTTTCTAAGAGGCAGATTTAATCATGTTTCTTCTCTGCTTAAAATCTACGAGTAGCTCCTGTCAATGCATCCAAAGAAAATGCAGTCAGCCTGGCCACCAAGGCCCACCGTCATCTGCCCCTGCCTACTCAAGGGCATCCATCTCCTGTGACCTACGCCTTCCTGAATACACCTTCTTTCCTCATCCTGCCCTTCCTTCAAGACCCAAATCTCCATGAGACCTTCCTTGACCCTCCTCCTGTCAAACCTGAGATGACTGTCCCCTCTGGTTTCCCACGACCACCCTTCCCACTCACCCTGCTCAGGCTGTGTCAGAACTGCATTGTGGCCACTGGCCCACCCGTAAACCACTAAACTGTGAAGAGGTGGCCTCCTGAGCCAGGCTTTGAGCGATGAATGGTCCTGCAATGAAGAGAGGCATTGCAGGACCATTATTCATGGCATTTGGTCCCCAAGAAAGGCCCAGAGCTGAGCAGGCTTGACCAAGCAAAAAGTTACATAAACAACAGGCACCAGTCTGAGCACTTACTATGTATCAGAAGATTTGTGAAGTTCTTTACAAGGATTCCATCATTTAAAAGGACTGAATGAGTTAATTTACAAAAAGTGGGTGGTAGCACAGAGACTGACACAGTGTCAGCTCTAAACAAACATTAGCTGTAACAGTGAGCTCTCCTGCTAGGCAGCACGCCAAGGGCGTTCTGTGCACAGTCTCACTCTTCACAACAACCTTGAGAAGAGGGTAACTCCTCTCTGTCCCCACTTGAAAGATAAAGCTAATGAGTCTCAGTGACCTGCTCCACTCTTCAGCTTAGCAGTAGTGGACTGGGGCTTCCAACCCAGACTTATATGCTCCAGCACCCGGGTTCTCAGGGTCTCCGGGACAGCAGAGTTCCAGGTGCCCCCCAGAGTCCAGTGGAGAAGAAAGCAGGCCAAGTGTTTCAGGCAGAGGCTAATGAGATATCCAGGAGAAACACCTGATACTAGAGGCTTCCTTTCTGTCCCATTTAGTCTCATATCGCATTTCACGTACCATCCTCCAAGGGACAGAATTCACAGGAAGCCACGTAGTCTGGTTCCTCCTGATTTCTTCTGTGTGCCAAGTAGTGATGCCTTCCTTCTGGGAAGGTGTGAGTTAGAGCCAGTCCCCTCCTTCATGCAGCTCGGTAAAATGAACCCAAAACAGTTTCAGTGACTCACACAGAGCTAGCTGGTCACACGGAGCTCATGCACAGGGGGTCGGTCGATCAGTGTGGGCCTCAGCCTACTGGCTGCATTCCAAATGACAGTGCCGTGGAACCACAGCAGGTGCCTGGGGTGTGCAGTTGGACCCTTAGAAGCCCTGACTCTGCCAGGTTCTAGCCCTCAGGACATCTTGGGCGAGCCAGTTAGCCTCTCTGAGTCTCTGTTTTCTCGCCTGTGAAACAAGCCTGAGAGTTCGTTTCTCGCAGGGCTGTAGTGAGAATCAAATGGACAGCGTGCATCTCTACGCTTGGGGGCTGCGAAATGTTCTGCAATTGCCCGTTCACAGTGAGCTCAGAGGGAGTGTGTGGGCTCTCTGTTTCTGTGGGGCTGCACTGCGCCGAGGGCTCTCCCTGCCCTCTGAGTCAATTCAGGTTCATCCTCACTCCATCTCAGATGCTCGGAACTGCTGTGTCTTGCACCAGGGAGGCATCAAGCTAGGCTCCCGTTAAGGACTGTTTGCTCAGCTGAGCGGGATCTTTCCCCCAAGCTCCTTCAGGCAGCCACGTTTTTCTTTTAAAGCTATTTTCCCCTTCGACTATCGTCTGCAAGCGTTGGATGATGAAGCCAGCAGGTTGTCTGTGTGCAGACTTTCTTCCAGGGGGGGAATGGCTCTGCCTTCGCCTACCTTTTAAAGCAAAATCTGCCTTGATTTTCTCTGCCAAGATATATCTTTGGATGGGTGGAGTGCTTCTGAGGCTGCGAGAGCTGTTGCAGCTGAAGAGAGACGTGAGAGAGGAAGCAGAGAGGAGACCACCGCACTTCCGCGGCTAGAACCCAGCTCTGCAGAATCCCCAAAGGATCCCACTCCTGGAGACAGACTCAGAAAGGGTGAGGGAGAGGAAATGCGAGTGGAGTTCATAGACGTTCCGCCAGCCACAGTGACTTTGAAATCTTAACAGTTCAGAGGGAGATACTTGTTATGTCATCTTAAGGGGCGCAGAAGTCAACACAGACGAAAATGAAAGGGTTAGAAAATCATCGCTAGTGTTTGTAGAAGACGCGTCACCATGTCACCACCCACCCCGACTGTCCCCCATGAGAAGTCCCCACACAGACTTAGAGGCAGATGACGTGCAAGTCAGGAAAAGCCTGTGTTTTCTGCTTGTTTTAATTTAGGTAATTGCCTGGATGAGAAGTGACTCAATTTGTAGTTTCTAGGATAAGATACATGATGTTCAAGGGAGCCAGGCTCCAATGGATGATTTTTATCTTATTACTTCTAAACTTATGCAAACTGGCCTGATTCTTGGGGAAAATTCGAATTACAGAGCAGTCTACAGGGGTCCACAAGTGCCTCTGTGATCGGATCTGCCTACCCCCGCCCCCCAGCCAGAGGAACCTGCATCCTGTACCCACCTCATGCCCACCTACCCCAGGCCCTGGCTTTAATATCTGCCCCCTGAAAGGCCCACCTCCTCCTCCTCCCAGCCTGGCCTATCCTACGCCATCTCTGACTACCCCATCCATTGCCTCTTACCTAGAAGTAATGGCTGAACTAGAATAAGAAGTAATCATAATAGCTCACATTTCTTGACCTGAGAGACAAGTCCTTTATAAGCTCACTCTTATTTAATCCTCTAGCAACCCTATAATGTAGGTATTACTCAGATTTAGCCCCACTTCACAGATGAGAAAATTAGGATTTAGGGAGATTATGCAAATTACCCAAGGTCATATCATCAGTCAAGGTCAGAGCCAAGAATTAAACTCTTGCTGCCTTTTCCAACGGCATCTTGGGCTACTAGAATTACCATTCAATTATTTTATAACGTTTACAGGACTAGAGTTCAGAGGGTGATAACTACTCATACCTGCAACAGCAGTGAACCGTCAGGAATGCACAAATGAATAAATACATGCATGAAAAAAATGCCCATCATTCTAGAGAGTTCAGGCAACTTTTAGAAACATTGAAAGGATATCATGTTGTCAAAGACGCATGAAGCACCATGTGGCCCACATTCCGATGCAGTCTGGGCCCCAGAACTGAAGTGTGGATCCACTGGACTTTCAGACGGTCAATGAATTCCCACTTGCCAACCTAGAAGACCCAGAGAGTCTGGGTCTATCTTCTATCAAGCTCTGATTTTCGGTCTCCCAGCAGCTTCTCCGCTCATTATTGCTTGGCAAACAATGTGATTTATGCATGAGACACACACATTATGATGCAAGGTAGTTATTCCAGCTGTCATAACTACTAAATTGAATTGAATGGCAATCTGCTGATAGCTGAAGCTCTGCAGAAAAAAAAAAAATCAGCCTGAAAATAATAGTACTGTAGTGACATTGTCGGAAACAACTGTACCCGCAGTAGAAAAGGTGACGTCATAACTGCTGTTTATTAATGCACAGAGTTCTGGTATTCTGTAGGAGCTGAAGGCTGCTGAAATGTGAACCTAATTTTTCCAAACATAATTTCTAATAAATACCTTTGATTTTTCCTTTGTCTCTATCCTTCACTAAAGACAGGCAATTAGCAGCATTTGCAATATTACAAGCAAATGAAATTGAGTCTCTGCCTAGCCCGCCTACAAAGGACTACAGCAATAAAAATAATCAACTGGATTCTTCATTTTCTCTGGGTTCATGCGATTTCCTTAATAATGTCAAGGCAGATTGTAATTTGCAGGAGAAAATAAATACTGCTTGCATAAGGCATAAAATTTCAGAAATGTCATCTTTTCTTACAGAATTGTTTGGTTACAAGGGTATGCAGCTTGGACAATTAGAATAGACCTCAGGTCTGGTGCCCAATTCATCTTTGATAGACTGACCTACATTTTGTCTCCCAAATGCATCTTTGTGCATTTCTCCCTCTTACCTTCGCTCTCCAGTTGGTAGTGAGGCAAAGTACAATAATTAGGTTCAGAAAACCAACATTCAACCTCCAGCTTTGGCCACTCACTGGCCATTTAGCCTCCCTGGACTTTTGCTTCTCTGTAAAATGAGGCAGAAAAAGATGAAAGTGCCTACAGTCTAAGTAACCCAGGGTCCCAGGACAATGCCTGGCCCACAGTAGACACACATAGCATGTGTTGCTTGAACTGACCACAGTATCTGACATGTGGTCAGCACGAATTAACTGTTGCTTAAAAATTAAGAACCTGTCCTTCATTTGTAACACTCACCTTCTTCTTTTCGGGTCAGCAAAATGTTACCCATTCTTCAAAGCAATGGCTGACTTGGGGCAGTGGGGTAAGAGGGCTTGGGGATCAGAACAGAAGGAGACTTGAGACTAAATTCTTTAATCAGTGCCTGTACTCTCTTTTCCTTAATTTAGTGTTATTTTAATAGGGTAATAGATTCACATGTATAAAATTATAAAAGGTACAAAATGGTATGTGGTGAAAAGTCTCCCTCCTGGCCCTGTGTCCAGCCACCCCGTTTCCAGTCTCATCACCCTCTCCAGCTCATGCTCTGTCCCTCTCTGTGTCCAGTCAAGACTTTACACAGTTGTCTACTCCTATGGAGTGGTGAAAAGAGTTTCCTTGGGCTTTGCAGTTAGGCAGACCTGAATCTTTCATATGTTATCTAACCGTTCTGGGCCTCGTTGCTTCATCTGTAAAATGGGCAATTAATACCTACCTCTTAGGTCATGGTAAAGGTAAGAAACCATCCACAGAAAGCACACGAGTCACTTGCTCCTAAGATCTGGCACGAGCCCCCTCACTGAGTGGGCCATGCACCCTGAGAAGAGTGTTCCTGGGGGGCAGCCAGAGACCATGAGACCCCGGACATCCTCCCCAGCCCCCTGAGAAGTGTATCCCATATTTCTGAGTCAACACCTTACTGTTAACATCTACGGCAAACAAAAAACTTCGTGGAGCTGATGGTCAAGATAAGTCCCTCTCCCCAGGTTTGGGCAACTTTCGAAAGGGTTCTGGGTTAGACATCAGGAACCTGTTTTTGAGGCCTGGCTCTGCCACCCACTAGGCCTCCTTGAGCAATTCACTTCTCATTCCAAACATTCTACAGATTGAATGGATGATTTCTGAGACCCTAGCCAGCCACATCACCTGAGTCAGGGGCGTGTACTTTGCTCAGTGAGAAGGTAGCTGGGTGGGCCTCAGTGATTTCCAGCCTCAGCTATGATCTTTCTACCAGGGATGTAGAGAGCAAACTAAACTCTTTAAGGCTAACAAACTCAAGTCTTCAAAAAGGGAGTAAATATTTACATTCCTGAATTCATGTTAGCATGAGTGTTTAATAGAAATCACGAGGATTGTGGAGCGCCTAGCTATAACCCTTCCTCTGTCAAACACCAGGTTGCTAAAGTTATAGGGAATAAGAAATGGGAACGAAAGGTACAAACGCAGGCCAGTGAGTGACAGGTGGGGAGAGCTAGTCTCAGATTCCTTCCAGCTCCAAGGGGCTCAGATCTGCTACTTGGCGAGCAAGCAAGCGACACATTGGCCCTGCAATTTACGAAGTGACTCCTAGGATTCTGAAGGCAGAGGGGATTTTGCACCTGGCCGGGGCTTACCCGGAGCAGTAACACCACACACACAGACACACGCACCACACACCCCACTAGTGACGTGGGTGGGGGTCGAGGGAGCCACGGCCAGGGTGAAGGGAGAACCTCTGTTGCTTCTCTGCATCTCTCTGTCCTGTCACCATTCAGCATTCAGACTCCATTCCCCAAAACAAATCACAGATACAAAATAGAAAGATAGTTCTCCCATCTATTTTTTTAAGTAAAATCTGGGGAGTTAAAGATCACAGCTGCCTCCAATAATACCATGTTCATTAAGTAAAAATATCTCTTAGCAAGTTGTCCTAAATCAATTTTTTTTTTAATGAGACCTCTTTTTTTTCCTACTTAGTATTGGTAATTTAATAGCTCTGCGAAAAGTGCTATTGAAGCAAGAAAACCGAGTATTTTCTCATTTATTTTCTGGGAGATTTATCTGCTAATCAAGTATCTTCATCGGCTCCATACTTAAAGGGGCTGTTTTAAAGTGACATCTCCAGCCATTCCAGATTACTCCTGGAGTTTTATTGTCTGTCATTTAATTTACGTGCAACATAGGCTCTCTTCTTGAGGACTGAGCTGTTTTAGAAAATTCGAGTGAATCTGTACACAGTGGTGTTCAATATTCCCAGGAAGGCACGTTACTAAAATCTAAAAGGTTTGACCCTCCGGCCCCGGCTTTTTAGCCTATCGTCTAACAGATCTAAGGCCACGACTGTCCTTGGCATTTCAATTCCTCTTCAGCACATGTTTCTTTCACCTCATTGTTCTACTCCAAGTCCATCTATTGATAATCCACCATGCACTAGGCACCTTTCTGCACCAGTATACAGGGAGGTACATAGGCATTAGGCACTGCCCTCAAAGGGGCCTTTCAATGAAGAGAAGTGAGTACAAGCACCACTGACCAAATGCAACACGTCGGATGCCACATCTGGGTGTGAGAAAATACTCAGGGGCAACTCATATGCTTTATGTAACAAATACTTAGCCCTTACTGTGGGCTGGGCATGGTGCTAGTAAGCACCAATATTAATTCATTTAATCTTCACAACCCACCAAGATGGATACTATTTGTATCCATGGGAAAACTGAGGCATAGAGCAGGGAAGGAACTTGCCCAATGTCACACAGCCAATATCAGCGCCAAGTTCTGGGCCCAGGCACTCTGGCTGCAGGGCCCATGCTCCCACCATTGGGCAACACTGCCTCTCAAAAGACTTTCTTCCTAAATTCAAAGACACTTACCCCAAAACCACCTGCAAATGGAATCCGCAGACTGAGGATGCTGAAGTTTATGCTAAAATCTGAATGATGGACAGGAGTTAACTGGGCTAATTGGGGAGGAAGTGGGTTGCGAGCCATGGTTCTGGGTGGGGAAGGAGTGAGATGTGTTCTAGGAACTGAGCAAGGCCACCACAGCAGGGGTGGAGAAGGAAGAAAACAGCTCAACAGGGAGGCTGAAGGACGGGCAGGGCCCACAGCACCCCACACCCGCTCCCCATAGGTGGTGTTGTGGCTGGGTGTCCCAGTAAGAGGACTCTACCTAACAGCTTTGCACTATCCACAGATCACTGGGGCAGGTGGCATGTAGGGGGGACTGGGAGGGGACAGTGTAGACACAGGGGACACACAGGGAGGTGGTAGCGCCCTAGCACAGGCTAGAGGCAAATAGAAGTGGACTCGAGAGAGATTTCAGAAGAAGCTTCAAAAGGGAGTGCTGAGAGCTTGATTATGTGGGGTGAGGATGGGAAGATGTCATTGATGGCTGTGAGGATTCTAGGTACTCACAGGGTCAGAGGACACAGGAGAGGAGGCAGGCTTCTTGGATAGAGGTGAGGAAGAAGGTCCCATGCAACAGCCATACACAGCATTCATCACCCCCCTTCACTCACAGGCTTCTTCCTGCTTCAAGCCCTCCTCTGTGCTGACCCCGGGCTGAGAGCCCCTCCCTCCTCTATGCTGACCCCTGGCTGAGAGCCCACCCCTCCTCTGTGCTGACCCCCAGCTGAGAGCCCACCCTCCTCTGTGCTGAATCCCAGCTGAAAGTCCCTCCCTCCTCTGTGCTGACCCCCAGCTGAGAGCCCACCCTCCTCTGTGCTGACTCCCAGCTGAGAGTCCCTCCCTCTTCTGTTCTGACCACTGGCTGAGAGTCCCTCCCTCCTCTGTGCTAACCCCCAGCAGAGAGCCTGCCCCTCCTCCAACACTCACACCACGTGGTGACACTGCACCAGGCACTCCTGTGAATGTTACTTGGACCTCTCAAAACCCCTGCAAAGAAGATGTTACCATCCCCACTTTAGAGACTTTTGAGCATCAGAGAAGGCCCAGAACTTTGGGTTATAAGTGGGAGTCCCCAGGCAGCGCGGTGCTGCCTTCCCAGAGGCACTGAGATGAAGGTGGGCTCGGCTTTGGGGCCCCTTCTTCTCAAAGGCATTGAGGTTACTGGCTGTGTCGATTAGAGCCGAGAACTTGAGAAACACTGATACGTTCTGAACCACGTGCTGTGGCCATGTGAGGGTGTCAGCAAGTGGCACAGATGAGGATGGCTGGAACCAGAGCAGGTGTGCATCACAGAGCTTACCTCCGTCCATCCCCGGGCTCCATCTGCAAAGTTGACACCGGTGCCCACAGTTCCCTGCTCTTCCGAAGAGTAGGTTCCAGTGAACCAACAATCGCCAGGATAACTAGGCACAAACTGCACCTCCCTCCCTGCTGAATCCATATTGTTTCCTCTCCATCCCCTGATGTTGGCCCTGCACTCCAACCATGCCCCTCTCTCGTGCCACTGTCCCTTTGCTAAGGGATTTTCTAGTTTGTGGGATTTCAGTGCAAACCAGGACAGTTAGTCCCCCAGGTTAGCCACCTGATTGCCTCTGCCTATTGCAAGTCCAGCAAGCGTCCACGCTGCCTTGTACCCACCAACCCTCTCCACCGTCCCTCCTCTACAGTAGACTTAGCTCCTTGGGACGACTTCCTATGCCTAGTTCATTGTTGCACCTCAGCTCCCGGGTGCTGTGCCTGGCACACACCAAGTGTGCAGTCAGCGTTTGTGGCGTGGATCTGCGACAGGAGCCAGGCTCTGAGTGAGTGTTTGCAGATGGCTCCTGACAGCCCAGCAGTCAGAGGCAGAAGCAGAGCCTGCAGATAGCACCCTACCAGTGAGCACCCAGCAAAACTCATGGCCCAAGAAAATCTGAGCCCTGACCCATGGGAGCTAAAGACCTTGTTTTGCTTTATGTTGGTTTCACGTGCCAGTCAGAAAGCCTGGGGATAATTTAGTAAATCCCTTCAGAGATGCATTTAACTTGAAGGAGCTTAACTACAGGTCCTTGGCAAGCAGCCACACAGTGAGCCACACCAGAGAGGGAAGAACTTCTTCTTGGTTGCAGTTTGGCCAGGGCTGGGTTCAAACCTGCCACCCTGGGTATATGGGGCCAGGACCCTACTTACTGAGCCACAGGTGCCACCGGAGAGGGAAGAACTCAAAGGGTGGGATGGTTCTTCTCTAAGTACCACTTAGCAAGCATGTGCCCATGGTGGGCATGAAGTGGGAGGCTCCCGTCCCTTCTGTGTGTGAGCGTCCCTCACCCTGTGAGCATCTTGCTATGCTGAGTATGGCTCTAGGGCACAAAGACACTTATTTTTCATGCAACCTGCCCTCTAAACCTAAGGAGATGTCTTCATTTGGGAATCAGCTGGGAAAAACGCAAGCTGAGCCGCATACTTGATGAGTCCCTCAGAGATCTGCAAATTTTTTTTTGCACAGCTGACTGCACGTACACTAACATTACGAACCCCCATGGGGGAGGCTCTGGGTCTTCAAGTCAAACCCCCTGCCTATGAGCCACAGCTGACTTAGGAACTAAGCGATCTTAGGTAGGTAAGTGACATAGACCTCAGCTCTACTCTGGTGTAAATCAGGGGTCGTATCTGCCCCTCCCAGGCTGACTATGAGGATGCCATGGAGTGAAGGCACGCAGAACACTGGAGAGAGTGCCTGGCACACAGTAAGTGCTCAATAAACCAAAGCTATTATTTTTAGTAGTGGTAATAGCATTGCTTTTATTTGGCACTTAAAACTGTGCAGCCAATCTGGGCACTCCACCAGGTTGCTGAAGCAAAAGACAGCCCCTTGTTAAGTAGCTTCCAGACGGCTTGTCATTTAGAACTGACTGCATTTTTGTTCCTCCGTTATCGGTCATGTTATTTCCTACCTGATGGCCTTACCCTGGAACAGAGTGGCCCAAAACAAGCTGACTAATTATAGCAATTCCAGAGCACAAACCATCATTCAGCAGCAGCTTTCTCCAGAGCTGGGACTGAAATAAACGGGTAATTAGCAAGTGTAACGGGATTTTCTTCCCCCCATCGCTCCCCAAGTACCTCTAACACATTAAGCTGATCACAACAGTTATTTTAGGGAAATTCAGCTGAGGTGTTTGTGGGTTTGAGGTCATCTGTGTCCAGCATGGATATCTCATGAGATCCTGCTGCCAGGAGCATCACAGGAGTGAGGTAGGGAGGTTGCCGGTCAGGCTTTCCTGTGTGGCTGTGCCAGGTTGATGCCGGACCCTGGGCCTCAGTTTTCTCAAGTAAGGATCCCTAAGGCTCCTTCCAACTCAGGAATTAGATTGTCCTCAGAGACCGGTGTCCATGCTGGAGCAGGCCACTGAATGCCTCAGTTTCCTTACTGATGCCTTTCACCCAACAGCTATTTATTAAGTCCCCATTAGGAACTAGTCCCTATGCTAGGCTTTTGGAAGAGTCACTCTCAATGTCCATCCTATCTCAGCAACCCGTAAGAACACCCTCACTTTCAGAGTTAGGCTCCTTGGAAGCAAAACACTTAGTCCCAAATTCCTTCCTTCCCCTCTCTGTCTAGAACCATGAGGGTGGCCTCTCGTTTTCTGAAATGTGTCACAAAACTGGAGCCCAAGTTGGGTCTTCAGTACAAAGGGATCAGGTCTTGGGAGAGGGAGAAGTTCAAAGACAGAAGAAATCCTAAGTTTTTTTTTTGGCCTCCCATTATCCAGTCTTACAGCAAAATGATTCTACGGATGAACATGTTTCTTCTCCTTAAGAATTTCTATTGGCACAAGGGTACATGTTAAATTACTTAGTGTAAAGTATAAATGTCTTAACACAATAACTAAGAAAATGCAGTGAAGGCTGTGTTAACCAGTTTGATGAAAATATTTCAGATGACGTATAAAACCAGCACATTGTACCCCATGATTGCATTAATGTATACAGCTATGATTTAATAAAAAATAACAATAATTTCTATTGGCAATACCCAAGGACTAATTCACGTAGGGATGAATTAATATCAATGCGGGAGAGAAAAACAGCATTTAGGAGACCTGGTTTTACCACACTTAACCTTGGCTTCTGGTTTTGTCCCATACAAAATGCATTCGGCCCTGATGGCTGCTTGGTAAAGCTGTATGTGGGCCCAATGAGAGTGTCCACCTGAAAATGTATTCTGAACTGCAAAATAATAATTGCACTTTCCAGGCGGAACCAGTGGCTCAGTCGGCAGGGCACCAGCCCCATATACCGAGGGTGGCAGGTTCAAACCCAGCCCTGGCCAATCTGCAGCCAAAAAAAATAGCTGGGCATTGTGGCAGGTGCCTGTAGTCCCAGCTACTTGGGAGGCTAAGGCAAGAGAATCTCCTAAGCCCAGGAGTTGGAGGTTACTGTGAGCTGTGTGACGCCACGGCACTCTACCAAGGGCAGTAAAATGAAACTTTGTCTCTACAAAAACAAATAAATAAATAAAAAATAAAATAATTGCACTTTCCCTTCATGACAATCCAAAGCTGACCACATAAATAAGCTGAAAAAGTGGCCCACTCCATAGCAGAATTGAACAATACCAGAAAGTTGCATCTCTCCAAAATTACCTTCCCTGGGGCCTGAAATTCAACCACTAGTGATTCATTTCTTTGAAGCTTACAAGCTTCTCAGTGTTCAGCAGGCTCTTATTAAGTAGCTTTGCCAGTTGTGACATGCTAAGACCATGAAGAAAATTTATATTTATTAGACCCTTGACATGTTCCAGGCCCCTTTGCAATACTGCTATACCCAAAGCGAGTGGAATAGAGAAATGCCAGCACACTGAGTCCAAATTAAGCTGGAGTCCTTTATTGGCTGGCAATCAAGAGCCAGCTCACACCTCAAAGTCCCTCAACCCCCAGAGTCAGTGGTACAAACTTTTTATAAGGTATTTTCAGTAGGGGAGGAGTCGTCCTTAATGCAAGCCGAGTTTCATAAAAGCCAACACCTGCAAGGTTAGATCTATAGGGTAAAGGGAGTGCTTACAAGGGAGAGCTCTGGTTTCACGGGATTCTGCAGTTTTTGCTAAACTTTGCAGCTTTCAGCTGAGCTTAAAGGGTTGCTGAAAGCCCTTAGCAAAGTCCTTAGCAAAATGGAGTAAGTCCGGCTCTATGTACAACATGGAATTAGGGCATTACAATACTTAATTCTTTTCTTTAATATCAAAACAATCTGTGATATGTTTATTATTCAATGCATTAAAAAAACTGGAAAACTGAGTCTTGAGTTTAAGAATCTTGCCAAAGGGTGATATGAGTAGTGGGATCAAGACTTAAACATGGGTGGGGTGGGGAAGGTGGCAGGCTCAGGGTAACAGGCCACTGGGGAGAGGTCTCAAGGAGAGGGGAGAGATGTACTAGTTCTAGCAACACTCAGACCACTTACCAGCTTCTAGCCTGGTGCCCCTGTGGCCTGGGCACCGCCATCAAGACAACTAGAACTTCTGCCAGGAAAGAAAGAATGTCAATGCCGTTCATTTTCTGAAACACCATATTCTCCAGCTAAGCTGAAAATATCCTTTCCAGGGCTCTCCAATGCCCCTTTGTAGCTGAGTGGGTGAATAAGCATCATGGATATTGGGCCCTGCAGCTCCTCTGAGAGCCAGCCCCATTCTTGTTGGATAATTACCCCGTTGTCTTCTCACCTTAGGAGAGAGAGCAAGGCGCCCTCTTTCCAAATCTGGCCCATCTTGCTTGCAACACTTATTTTTAGAAGCTGTTTATCCCTGATGGTTTCACAACCTCTAATCTGCCACTCTCCAGATGAATATAAATTAAAACACAACAATGAAACATGAAGACGTGTTTTCTCCCATCATCATCTCTAGCTCTCAGCCCAGGGCCAGGAGTGGATGGAGACCCTGATTTCTCCCCCAAGCAACAGGGAGAGAGAGACAGGGAGGAGAGGTGCTACCTGGCCACTTCCGGCTCTGATGAATGGCTGCCAACCAGTTATTAGGGAGGAGAGTGGCATTTGCTAAAATTTCAGGTCTCGAGAGCCCAGGGCCCGGGAAGTGCAGAGGATTATAATTACACCCAGGTGGAGCCTGACCGCACTCACCTGCTAAGGAAAGAGTGATCCCATTAAATAGCAGGGAAGGAATGGAGTTCACAGGGGATCAGATTTCTAGATTGTAGCCTCAGAATCATTCTCAAATTTATCTCCTAAAATCTGGAGGTGAAAGAACAAAAGCACCCTTGAAAAACAGGTAGAAAGAGCTCTGTCTAAATTCTTAGCTCCTGATAGCCGTGGCCGCGGGAGGACAGACAGCCCAGCCAAAGAAAGCCTCAAAGCTCAAAGCTGGGAGGCTGGCATTTCATAATAGGACAGCACCTGGCAAACACAAGGGAGCAATAATCACCTTGGTCCAGTAAGGCAGTTCCATAAAGGGGTCACAGAATGAGTGTTTCAGCCAAACAGTTGCAGGTTTTAATCTTGATTCTATTCTTGACACATATAGCATCTTTGGTAAGTCACACAACTTCTCTGAGCCTCGGTTTCCTGGCCTGTAAAGTGGGTATAATTATAATACTCCCTTGAGTTTGGAGAGACCAGATGAATGCCGAGTGCCTAGCAGACTACTCGGAACGATGGGAGGTGTAAAAGCTGCTTTCAACTGCTCTCCATCAGACAGCAAATTCCCAGTGGATTCCAAAGTGGTATCTCTGGTAAATACTGGTGCCAGGTGCTGGGCAGGGCACAGTTTTGTAACCAAGTTTCAGGCAGTGATGACTCCACAGCCCTGCTTTACTTTTCAGTGTGTGCTGCAGCTTCTGGGACATGAATCAGAGGCTAGGGCTTTTCTGGGAACCCACTGTTGCCAGAGCAGAGATACCCAGTGCTGTTCCCTCCCTCCCTCCTCCCAGGCCTGACAGCATATGTCCTCACCAGGAGGACTGGGGCACCACGAGACTGTCCAACCCAGTGAGAGCTCAGTGCTGCCAGCACACTGCCTGCCATGTGATTCCAGTGGATCCTACCTAGGGTGCCCACACTCTCACACGTGACCTGAAGCCAGGCGCCCATGCTCCATGGCCGCATTTCTGACCCAGTTGGATACCTTGACACGGTCCTAGCTGGCAACAGAGCACCCACTATGCAGCCTTCCCTGCCGTACACGGAGGTACCACCCAGCAGCAGGAAGAGGCGCCCCAGTCCTTCTACCCGAAGCTCAGCCACCTGCACCTGGGTGGCCTGGGACCCACTCAGTTCCTGCACCATCCTCAAGCCTGTCTGCTTTGCTGCTTGTGAAGGGTGGGCAGGGCGGGCAAGTGGATAAAACCTAAACCATGCTTTCTGTTTATGGCCATGGAGACTTCAAAAGCATTATTATTACCATCTAGCTGTAATATGTTATTATTACTGCATTTAATTAATGGATATTACTGTAATGTTGCTACTATATGTAGCCATAATATAAGCAGATCATAAAGCTGTAATAGCTCATCTTTATGCTTACTCTGTGGAAGGTCTGTGCTAAGCACTCCCCCATTCTAAACCTCCCACAAATCTATTAGGTATAAACTATCCTAGGAACCCATTCTACAGATGCAGCCAATCCAGAGAGGCTAAATTACTTGCTCAAGGCCACAGTATATACATAAGAACCCAAGTTCCCACTTGAGGCAGCCCAACCTCAGTCCTCCTCTCTCAGCTGCTGTGTCATCAGCTCTGTAAACATGGCCACCCAAACCCACAAACCGATAGTACAGGTGGCAGGGCTCTAACCACGGAATCTAGGGCTCTGTCCCACACATGTCACTCCATCTTGTCCTCACTTGGTGTCGGGAACTCTCTATTTATGTTCTTTTGTTTTAAAGCTTCATTCCTTGCTTACATAGAAACACCCCTTGGACAGGACCAAAATTCACAGCGATGCCTGAGCAGGACTTTCCTCACAGGCTGTTCCTCTGCGCAGCTGAGAGCAGAGAGAGGGCCCTGGGCAAGTCTGCAGTACCCACCAAAGCTTATTTTCCCTTTTGTGCTCTTCTTGTTTCCACACGCACTTCCATTCTCCTGTGTTACCATCAGACCTGAAGTGCCATAGCCTCATCAGACATGTTTTAGCAAAATAAACCATGTGATCGAGAAACTCACAAGCAAGGCAAGGAGGTTCTCTCCATCAGCCACTTCCTCTCCCCGACACCCCACACACAGCCTGCCCGCCGTCTGCCCTCTTGGACTAGCACTGGGGTTGTGGGATCCATTGTCTCACTGCTCAACTTTAACACCACTGCAGTTAGGTCACAAAATTGGGGCCCCATAGGAAACTTAGGGAAACAGATAATCAATAAAGATGCCATGTATACCTAGCCTCTAAACTGCATTTGGGTCTGGCCCAATATTCATACACTAGATCCTGTGGTTCTCAATTAAAAATATATATAAATATGTACACACATATGTTTGTGTGTGTGTGTGTATATATATATACACACATGGCCATATATAAATAGCTCACTGTAAAAAACAAATCTGAAGACTCTTTAAGCACTCTGAGTTCATCTCCAGGGATGTGTTCCCTGTAAAAGGAATGCAGAGCTGGTAATGGCTAACCCAAATGACTTGTGGGAGAACTTCATTTACTAAAACAAGCCCTGGTTGAAGAGGTTTTGAGAGATAAAAGGAGTTCTGGAGGAGTTTTGGAGGAGTGGTTTTCCCCGGCTAGCAGAGAGGATATATTACTTCTCTATTGCTGCATAACAAATAACCCCCAGATTTTGCAAATTAAATAGTACCCGTCTATCACTCCCAGTTATTAAGGGACAGAAATCTGGGAAGAGCTTAGCTGAGGGGT
Source organism: Galagoides demidoff (assembly GCA_963574575.1). Lineage (NCBI taxonomy): Eukaryota > Metazoa > Chordata > Mammalia > Primates > Galagidae > Galagoides > Galagoides demidoff. Next base: position 6,621 of record CAUYQV010156632.1, on the reverse strand, counting down.
TCTAGCTCAGGGTCTGTCAGGCAGTTGCAAGTCTGCAGGGACTGAGGCTGGAGGATCCCGCAGGAGCTCCCTCGTGGGCCTGCTGGCAGGCCTCAGGTCCTTGCAAACTGCTGGGGAAGTAGCTCCGGTTCTGGGGGTGGGGGGGGAGGCCTTTCCACAGAGCTGCTCATGCACAGCAGCTGGTGCACAGCAAGAGGTTGGGAAGAGAAGGAATCCAGGATGGAATCCCAGCGGTGGGAGAAGAGACCACACGAGGTTACAAATCTGGGAAGCGCGACCCTTGGAGAGTGGTTTCTCTCGAAGGGTACAGAGCTTGGTGAGGACCGCAGCTGGAGGTGTCCAGATTGTACCATATGTCAGATTGGGCAGGTCATCTAACCCCACTCAGGCTCTGTTTGCACTAAGAGGAAGTACCAGAGTTGCCGGGTTCAACATCTGTGACAGCACTTGAACAAAGTGAAGTGTGCTGCAGGGGAAGGCGATGCTATTTCGGTTGTTAGTGTTGGTAGAGTAGCACACCGTCTGTAGACTCCTGCCCTGCCCAGCTCACAGGCCCAGCCCGTCTGCACACTTCAGTGCTGGGGTGTATTTCAGGTTGCCAGTATTCAACATAAGATAATGAAGTGTTGCAAAATACGGCTTGGGTAGGATCTCTTTAATGACCTGTTAGAACTGATTTATAATTAGTCTTTTACCTGAATACAAACAAGGAGAATGAAGTTCTTGCTAATTCTTCCTTAGAAATGATCTATTATCTTTGTTTGAATATCCTCTCTTCAGCTGATTTACTTAGCAACCCTGGTTTTTCTATTTTGGTAGACATAAAAGTAAGCATCCAGCCAGCCCCTCTCTGGGATATCACGAGGTCCGAACCACCCAGCTCTGGAGCCACTGATCCCAGCCAAGACCTTCCTGTCTGTCCTCCCCTCTCCTGCTTGCTCAGGGCTCCCCAAAAGGCTCTCAGGAAGACCTGTATAGGGCATATAGGACAAAGGGAACTTTCTCACTCAGGAGTCCCTCTATCTAACCCCACTCCCACTCCAGTGCTAACCAGACAACAAGAGAACTGGACTAGGAGTCAGGAACCAGGGCACTAATCCTGGCTCCCCCTGCCCCCACCTGCCGCATGTCCTGGGCAGGTCACTTCCTGCTCTGAAGGGTTTAGTTCTGGTTATCAAAGATGGGTGACTGTCCTGTTATTCACCAAGCATCTCCAGGCCTTCTCTAACAGCCCTGGCCTGCCTGACACTCCCCGGCAAAAACAAAGTCTGGGCAGCCGTCTGGGATTCTCCTCATACGTCTCCGTCTCCCTGTGGGCTTTTCTTCCCTTCTGAACGCTGGCAGGATGTCCCTGTGTGCTCTACGCACGGGGTATGAAACCACAAGGCCTTGTATCTCACTTCACAACCACTAGTGCTAACCCTTTCTGAGGCACTCACCATGTGCCAGGCACTGTGCTACCAAGTGAAAGTTTCACAGCAGCCCTGAGGTGATAATGATTATCATGTCCATTTTACAGATGAGGAAACTGAGGCTCAGAGAGGTTAAGCAGCTTAACTAAAGTCAGTTAGCACATGTGAGACAGAGCCAGGATTCAAACAAGGAGTCTGGGACCTGAGCAGGCTGTCCTAGGGACTGGGATTTCTCTCCCCATAAAGCATGAAAACTTCTTGATCACCGGCCCTATTTCTTTTACACACAGTAAGCATCTGTAAGTATTTGTTGACTGATTATAACTTTCTGTCCTAAGCATGTGGAAAAGCATCAGCTCTGTCCTTACCTTTCCAGGGCATACGATTTAATATATTATAGCAGATAAATCCAAAGTTTCCTAGAATCATAGGGTTTAGAAGGAATATTTTTCTCAACTTTATTTTGCAAGTAAGGAAATGAAAGCCAGTGGTTCACGCCTGTAATCCTAGCCCTCTCGGAAGGCCCAGGCAAGTGGATCACTTGAGCTCAGGAGTTCAAGACCAGCCTGAGCAAGAGCCAGACCCCATCTCCACTGAAATAGAAAAACTAGCCGGGTGTTGTGGTGGGCGCCTGTAGTCCCAGCTCCCCAGGAGGCTGAGACGGAAGGATTGCTTGACCTCAGGAGGTTGAGGTTGCTGTGAGCTAGGCTGGCACCAAGACACTCTAGCCGGGACAACAGAATAAGACCTTGCCTCCGAAAAAGGGGGGGGCGGAGAAAGAAGAAAAGGAAAGGCTAAGGAGACTGAGTTGCTCTGACCACAACGCTGGCCTTCCGGTCCCGTCAGGAGTTCAGTCTGGAGCGCTGGTACTCAGTGGCTCTCAACTGGGGTGATTTTGCCTTCTTGTCCCCAAGACATCTGGCAATTTCTGGGGCATTTTTAATTGTCTCATCTGGGAAAGAGGATGCTACTGGCACCTGCTGAGTAGGGTGGCAGTGCTGCTAAGTCTCCGCCAGCACACCAGACAATGCCCACAGCAAGGGATTATCTGGCCCATAATGTCAATAGCTTAGAGGTCGAGAGACTCATTCTGTGGGACTCACCAGTTCCCATGAGGGTCTTTGTTCCTGTACGTTTCCCTGTGGTCACCTACAGTTGGTCACCTTGTCATATTCACCTTTGGTTCTAGTGCTCAACAAAGTACCTGGCATGCTGTAAAATCTCACTGAACAAGAGAAGGAGGGAAAGCCAGGGGAGGGAGGGCAGGAGAGAGAGGAGGAAGGGGAGGAAGAGCGAGAATGACAGAAAAAGATGTCAAAAGATGTCAGGCTTTCCTAGTGGACAAGGAAAGACCAGCACTATAAATCGAGACCTTCTGTTCATAAAGCAGAAGACTACTGTCTCTTTGAAATCAATTCTTGCCTATCTTTCCAGAGAGAAGACTGACTCTGAATATCTTAATTATATTTTAGTACAATTTAGGCCAATACTAACAAAGTGAATCAGGCACAGAACCCAAGTCCTGCTACAGACGTTTTCCCCCCCTCTTAAAGTAAGTCTTGACTGGCAGACGCAATGGTGTGGGTGAGGTACAAATGCGCTGCCTTTTTAAAAGATAACTGGTTCCTTAGAGGCGTCCACTGGGGAAATTGCAGGAGTTACAGCTGCCACGGAGCAAGACATAATAGACAGCTCTCATTCCAAGGCAGCCGAGGCTCGGGGGAGGCCTGGCCCCGAGTGGTCAGCGCCTGTAAATCCAAATAGCCAAACGCAGTTCATGCTTCAGCCCCCGACTGAATGACAAATGGCTCCCCTGTCAGAGCAGGCTGGCAGGTGATGCGCCACTCCTCCCTCCCCGCTCCCCCACCGTGGCACCATCTGTCAGCAGCCACTAAGTCTCAGGCATGGACAGGGGAGGGAGAAGCCACTGGCAAGGAGAAGGGGTTTCTGGATGCGCAGACCTTCCTGGGACACGCAGCTCCTGCCGTCTGTGGCAAGGTGGAGAGAGCAGAGCTTCTCTGTATTCTCACCAAGACTCAGGGAGCACCTAGAAAATACCTGGAAACTGATGGGCGAAAGCATCCTCACATTTTCCTCCTTCTTGGAACTCCCGGCACCCGGAGCATAGCAAGCTCTTCCCTTCCGATCATCAGCACGCGTCTTCCAAAGCCCTAGGATGCCTGCACCGGCTGCCTTTCCCAGCCCCCAGGGCTCCCCACACCATGCCCAAGTCCAGGTCCTCCCTCACAGGACCTCACCTGCCCAGCAGCACCTCTGCCACCACCTGCTGGGGTCTCCCTGGTGCCTGGCCACCACATCACAGCTGACTTGCCATGGAGCCAATGGAGCTTAGGTTCCAAGATTCCTTGTCTACACAAGCCCTTTCCAAAGCCCCCTGCCTAATCATGTATCCATGTTGTTGGAGCCCTTTCCTTTAAGAGGACCTCCAAATTGCATCTAAGATTCAAGCCCTGCAGAACCAGGCCCTTTCCTGACTACACTATGATCTCCACAGACCCCTGTGTGCTTTGCACACACTAGGTGCTTAATGAGGGCTGGAGGATTGAAAAGGACGGATTCTGACTATAATTACAGTTAATTAGGAGTCAGTCTGTACCAGGAAAAGGAAGATCTATGTTCCCTTCAGACAGTTTTAGTAATTCTTCCTCTACCTACAAACTGAGAAGAATCTGTAATTCAGAACCCCTGAAGGGCTTGTTCAAACAGCCAGCTGGGTCCTGCCCTTGAGGGTCCAATTCAGCAGGTCTGGGGCAGGACTGAGGATCTGCATCTCTAACCAATTCCCAGGTCCTGTTGCTGCTGCTGGTCCAAGGCACCACCCTGTGAGCCCATATTGCCCCCAGGAGGGGGACTTTGGTCTTTGGGAAGGGGTGAAAAACTCTTTTTATTATAAAGCAAGTGTGAGAAACTCTTTTTATTAAAAAGCAGATACACATATAGTACGTAAACAGATCTGGAGTATTAAAATTTCATAGGTAGAAAAGTCAAGGGGGAAAATGTCTGGGAAGACTCCTTAGGAGGCAATAATGAAAAAATACTGAGAAACAAGGGTCTGGCCCAACTTTCTCCTTGGTGCTCAGTCCGCAGCAGCCTGAGCCCTCATCACCAGTACCTGCAGCCCAGACCAGAGCTGATGCAGTAGAAGAAGCCCAAAACTTAGAGTCAAAACACCAGGGTCCAAATCCTACCTCTGCCCCCTGTAACTGTGGGCTCTTCCCACCTTCATCTGCTTAGCTTCTGTACCAAGATAGAGAAAATTATATCGACCACAACTGCTCTGAAAGGGAGTGCTGTGAGTGGCTGGTGGGGATGTGTCAGTGAGTTGTTTATGGGGTGGGGTGAGCGACAGCCCACAGGGCACGGCTGAGTAGCCATAGTGGCACGTTGAGCCTCCCCCACGGGGCATGGGCTGCCGACAGCCTTGCTCTGCCAAGCTCTGGGAACGTGAGAGCACGCATTTCAGGCAGAGCAGGACTCCTTGCCATGAGAGAGGTCAGGCTGGGGTGAGAAGGACAGAGAGACAGTGCCTGGCAGTGACAGCCCAGGAGAGCAAGAATGCCACACAACACACACCTGATGTGGGCAGGTGTTCTCAGCGGCAGCTATATAAACTCCTTCAACCCTCCTGTGGATTCTGCACCTTGTTTCTTGTCTTTAAATAATGCTCTTGGGGACAGTAGATTATTTGGGAATAGAGTCAAGAGAGGTTGAGTCTAAAGCAGAGACTCACACACAGGGCCCACCAGACTCCTGGGTTATATAGAAGACTCGCATGCAGGGCCCACCAGACTCCTGGGTTATACTTCTTACCCCTGTTACTGTGTGCCCAGTTGCCTGGGCCCCAAACCTGCGAGTCCCCACCACCTCTCACTTCTCCTGCAGTTCCTTGTGTCCAGTCAGCCACCGATCCCTGTCTGAGGTTTGATTGAAGGGGGTCAGTGCTTCTGCTCCTGTCTCTCTGAGCACCTGGAACCTGGCCCTCTGTGACTCTGCTGGAAGCTCCCACTTCTTATCTTGGCTGTAGCTTTCACTGTCCAGCCTGGGAGCCTTCACAGGCCCCAAAGCTGTCTTCCTGCAGGACAAATTGAATTGTCAGAACCGCATAGCCCTGGCCCTGGCCAGGATGAGTGTCATGCGGTAAATGGGAGGTGGACAAGGTATTCCAGGCAGCAGCCCTTCCCCACACAGGTGGATGTCAAGGTCATGGGTCAGGGAAGTCTGATTCGATACAAAAGATCCAGAAGTAGTGTCCAGTTGGAGCAGGGAGGGAGTGTACAGCAGATATGGGACAAGTCATTAGGCCCCAGAGGTGGGGCAGGGGGTAAGCTCTGGTTCCGTCTGAAATGTAAGGATACCCACATCCCTCGACAGCCCCTTACATGATGCGTTTGGGAGGCAGCAAGGGGGGTAGGAAAAGTGTGGCTGGGAATCAGTTTTCCCTCCTGCTCACTGTGGGATCAGGGGCAATGCTGTTACTCCTCGAGGCTCAGTTTCCTGTCCATAAAAAGGGGATGGTAATGTCTGCTTCAGAGGTTGGGAGATGTCTGAGTGCCAGGTGAGCGCCTGGTGGACCATAGCTGTGATGATGCTGGGACCCGGTGACTGTCTCCAGCCCCTCTCTGACATGCTTAACCCATCTGAACATGCTGCCATGTCTTAGGTTGTGTCCACTAGCAAATGCTCCCTTGCCCTCTAGCCAGCACAGAACTGGACTGCCACCTCCCTGTCCCCAAACATGACACACACTCCTGATGACATAAAGTGAGGGTTGGGAGAAAACCCTGCACAGAGTTTACTCCTGTCAGAAATTATGATCAATAGGAGAGCCCTGAGTCTCTTCTTTTCTTTTCCTTTTTTTTTGGTTGCAGTTGTCATTGTTGTTAGCAGGCCTGGGCCGGGCTCTCAGCCTCAGTGTCCATGGCTGGCACCCTACTCGTGGAGCTACGGGCGCCGAGCCGAGCCCTGAGTCTTTTCATATGTGCGGCTCCCTGACCTTGAGCAGTAGGATTGAGGGTCCAAGTATAGCTGGTTAAATTTTCTCTTTTCAGATTAAGTTTCCCTCTCTTTCTCTTTCTCAATCCTTCCTGCCCTTCCCCCTTCCTTTCCTCTCCTCCCTCTCTCCCCTCTCACCCTTAGTGAAATTTTTAGATTTGGATTTTTGTTTCTGGTATCATTTTTAGCTTCTCAA